>MU777783.1:62851-145946 GCA_026770625.1 Nicotiana glauca
CGGTTTACCTCGAAGATTTTGTGCACTATCCTTTCCAAGTGATTTACAGAGGTTTTATCCGGAACATGAGCCTCGTTCAGGATTTTCATCAGTGCCTGGCAATGGTCACTAGAATGGATCAACAAGGATAGCAACGAAATCTGTGCCGGAGTCTTTCTTAACTACTCCATAATGGAGTAGTCTTGGGCCATCATTTTCTTCAAAAACTCCTCCGCCTCTTCCTCCGTCACGGGTTTCTTTATCACCTCTAGGTTGGACCTTCTTAACTCTACGGGAGCAAAATACCTCCCCGAACTAGTTAACCCCCGGGCTTCACATATTTCTTCCACAACCTCCTTCCCCTTGTACATTACCATCGCTTTACTGTAGCTCCAGGGCACGGCTTTCTTGCTGATTATCGACATCTATATTACTGGCCTGATAATAACTGTCCCTGTGCATGCTGGCTTGCTTGGTACCCCTTGCACCGTCACTTTGACCGGCTCCAGATTCTTTGGAATAACAAACGAACTCTTCCCCATTACCACCACTGGCTTGACATCCACCTTCTCCAGCTGTACCTCTGCTTCCCCACGAGTCGACTTTTCTTTTGGACTAGCACGGATCATCATCACCGTCTGTGAGGGTTTCTTTAGCTCCTCTTCTTCGTGCACAAACTCGATCATATGGGTTTCGTGGTGTGCTGGCAATGGGTTCTGATTGATGTTGGACGCCTCTGGTGTGTGAACCTCGATCTTGTTGGTGTCAATAAGATCTTGCACTGCACATTTCAACTTCCAACACTTCTCGGTATCATGTCCGGGAGCCCCCGAACAATACTCACAGCTCACCGAGTGGTCCATATTTTGGGGAAGTGGATTTGGCAATCTGGGCTCAATAGGACTCAACAAACCAAAATGCCTTAATTTGTGGAACAAAGCAGTATAGGATTCTCCCAACTCAGTGAAGGTTCTTTGTCTCTGCACCCTTTCATTTCTGAAAGCCTGATTCCCCCCGAAACCTATCCTTGGAGGGTTCCTGTAGGCCCTTGGTGGTGGATAGGTGTTTTGTGGAGGTGGGTATGTATTTTGTGGAGGTGGATATGTGTTTTGGGGAGCTGGCGCGCACCATTGCGGTCGAGCCGGAGGCTGGGTATATATCTGGGCTTGATGGACGGAAAAGTGTGGTTCTTGTGGTGGGTAGTAGGGTTGTGGAGGATAATTTGGAGTGTGTGGGTAATTTGGGTGATGGGGTCTGGATCGGTAGTGGGGAGAAGGACCTCTTGATCTAGACCAATTACCTGCCTCTATTGTTGCGACCTCTTCTCTTTTCTTCTTCCCGAGCGCACCTCCCATGCCGCTCTAAATGGCTTGAGTAGTGGCTTTGATTGCCGAATAACTCAGTATTTTGTTGGACTTAAGTCCCTCTTCGATCATGCCACCCATTCTTACTACCTCGCTGAAGGATTTGTCAACTGACGTCACCAAGTGACAAAAGTAAGTTGGCTCTAGAGTTTGCAGAAAGTAGTCCACCCTTTCTCCCTCTCTCATCGGAGGATTAACTCTGGCTGCCTGTTCTCTCCACCGGAACCCAAATTATTGTAAGCTTTCTACTGGCTTCTTCTCAAGCTTCAAAAATGTGAGACGGTCAGGGACGATCTCAAGGTTGTACAGAAAGTGACCTGCGAATGCTTGTGCTAGATCGTCCCAGGTGTACCACCTGCTCGGATCCTATCTTGTGTACCATTCCAGTGCGGACCCACTTAGACTTTGGCCAAAGTAAGCTATCAGCAACTCATCTTTACCACCTGCTCCTCTCATCTTGCTTCAAAACCCTCGCAGATGTGCCATAGGATTGCCGTGTCCCTAGTATAGATCAAACTTGGGCATCTTGAACCTTGCCGGTAATTGGACGTCAGGGAAAGGGCATAGATCCTTATAGGCCATGCTGACCAGATTTCCTAACCCGTGTATATTTCTAAAGGATTGCTCTAGGCTTTTAAATTTTTGCAGCACTTTGTCCTGCTCTGGGATCTTAGCCAGCTTTTGAATCTCCACCGGGACCTCAAAGTGGGAATTATAGGCACGTGGCTCGGGTGCTTTGAATGTGGGTTCAGGGGGTAATATTGGGTATCGTGAGCCTGAAACAATGGCTCACTAGATGATCTCTGTAGCGTGGCTGGTGGGGGTCCCATGAAAACAGGAACATTTGGTGGGGGAGGGTTTTGATTGGGTGATGGAGCTTGGGGATCATAGGGATTTCTTCCCTGATAGTAGTTGTGACTGGGGAAGCTTGTCGAAGGGTCGGGGGGAGGGTATTCCGGCATGTGTCCTGGCGGGAGAGTAGGAGTAATGGGTGGTTCAGGCCCCTTTTGTACCCTAGCCAAGGCTAGCTGCATTTCGTTCATCTCCAGTCTTATTTTTTCCATTTTTTCCATTGACTCGTTCTGGAGCTGACTTTCCGTTCTTTCCTCCTCAACACTTTGGTATGAACTAGTCATGCTTTTTAGTATAGTCCCTTTGGATCTTGTTTGATAATGGTATAGTGCCAGTACGCTTTAACAAACTAACTGGTAATGAAATTGGAAAAATAACAAACTTGTCAGCGTTAGAGTTTTAACAGATATTGCAATTGCACGTTGGGGGATGCAATGTTCTTAGGCAGTTAACCATTTCCAACATGTTTTTGCTCCGACTGCATGCATCATCCCGGCTTATTTTACTTGTGCTTTATTTAAGTATTTCAGAAACTTTCCTTTATTTGCCTTCTTTTCTCTATTTTTCTTTCTTTCTTTTCCTTTCTTTTATTCACTTTGCCTTTTATCTTTTTCTTTTAGTGGTGGTCGAATCTTATGGGGATTGCCTACGTGTCATGTTCCCGCATGAATCAGACCTGTGCGTAGCTCTGCCCACAAGTCAAAAATAAAGACACCAATTTTGTGGAAAATTCATTTCATTACCGAAACATTCTATTACAAACTACCCACTTGGGAAAGGAAAAACAAAATATAGACTCCAAACTACTAGCATAATTTGATGTGAAAAGGGAAACACACAGACGGACAACATACTTTTAAAAACAGTAAATACAGACTTGGACTAGGGATACATTAAATCTTTAAACTTTGGTGCCCGCGGGGCATCGTTCGGCCCTTCCGCGGGCTTTTGTGCAAGGCCCCTTTGCAAGCTTTTCAATTCTTCCATGATCTGGTGGACGTAGCCCATGACTGAAGCAAAGAGGTTAGTACGGGGCATTTCCTCACATGTTATGCACCTCATGGTGATGTAGTGCCCGATCTCTTCTATTCTACCCCTGATTCTATCCATTTCCATAAGCAGTTGTTCTCTTTGTTGATTCTTTGCTCCCAACACTTGAGCGTTGTCATCGAGTTGATCCTGGAACTTATCCATTTGTTCTTCCATTCACGCCATCAAATCATAGCAACGCTTCCTGTCAGTTCTGGCATCTCGGGCTTGTTTAAGGGCCCATTCTTTGAGGGTGGAATTTGTTTCTCTTAATATAGCAATGGTCCCTTCATAATAACTCTTCACTTGCCGCAGGTGCTCTGTTCGCGCCGCTGTACCTTTTGCCCATCTGGCTTGAATTCTTGCTATGCTAGCTTATGCCCTTTCCAGACCCTCTTGGCTTTCAATGACCTGGTTTCTCAACTCAGGTATCATCCTCTTGTCAACCTGATTCCTCTGTTGGTTGTTGGCATCTATTCTGACTCGTCGAATTTGGGCTTTCAGGGCCTTGTTTTCTTGGGTCAACCTGTTCTTTTCTCCCGTATCAGCATCAACTTGCAAGCTATTTTCATATTTCAGGTCCCGAACCTGTTATTTCAACTTGCCAGTTACAACCTGATAGCCTTCTTCTTTAGCCAACCAACCTCATTGCGATTGTGATGATTCTGTGAAGTCTTGGACGTAGGGTTTTTTAGATGGCCTCTGGTTCTCAAGTTCTCTCCTGTACCATGCGAGGTATTCTAGCGACGCTTCACCTTTGGCCCGATCCTGCACACAAGTATCTACTTTCAGGGTTTGACATTCATTCCAGATTTTTCGAACTGCCGCTTCAAGGAACTGCCCACTAGGCCCAATTTCGACCACCTGGCCACTGAGATCCTCTTCCTTTGGGACTATCTGGCGCCGCCCCAACTGCCTTAATACTCGGTATGGTGCATCTGGATGAATACTTTTGAGACCCATCAGCAGTAAATGAGATTTGGCGGCTGACATGTATATGATTTCATTTACGGGTAGCCACCCAAATGCCCATTCTATCTGGTTTGCGGAGACAGAACGCAGGAGAGTTACCCATTCAGTGACCCTTTCTGGCAAACTAAACCCGTTGACTCTTGTGGAAAACTCTTCTATACAAGTCTTTTCAGATGACCCATAGCTCATGAACTGAGGGCGATGACACAAGTGTTCGATCAACCACATTTGGAGCAATACATTGCAATCCTCAAAGAAACCCCCTCCGGCTTTGCAAACAGTAAGAGCACGGAAGATGTCTGCTATTATCATTGGTGCCAGAGTGTTGTTGTCTTGCTTGAGCAAAGTGCTGACGACCCTAGCAACTTGTATATTAATTTTCCCGTCTTTCCTAGGGAATACCAGCAGACCCAGAAAGGCTACCATAAAAGCAATACACCTATGCCTTTCCCATTTCAGCCGGTTTTCCCCACTGCAGATTTTACCCTCGGGATTGTTGAACCCTCCAAGATGACCATATCTGTCGTATATGAATGCCAAAGTACAAAAGCCCTCTGATAAATCTGGGTTGTGTATAGTTCTGCATATCTTCACAGTGTCTAAGAACCTGTGTATGGTTACGGCCCTTGGCACAATAAGATACTACTCTCTCATAGGAATTTTAGGACCCCCGATGTACCCTGCCAGTTCTTCCAGTGTCGGTATGAGCTCAAAGTCTGAGAAATGAAACACATTGTGTGTTGGGTCCCAGAATGAGATTAACGCCCGTATGATGTCCCTTCTCGGATCAACGTTCAGCAACCGAACCAGATATCACAAGTATAACTTGACTGTATCTTGCCCTGATTCTCCTAAGTCATTCCACCACATGCGCAAACCCAAAGGGACCCTGTTTATAATAGCTCAAGATGAATTCTGACTCATGCTCATTCTGCACATTTATTAAGGTGACTTAGACAAAAGAAAAACCTTTATTTGACTCAGAAATAAAACTAATTTTTTCATTTTTCCCAATTATAAAGAAAAGAAAAACTGGTTTTCCGAAAATGGCCTTTCAGCACTTTAGGGACGAAGATTTTAAGGCTGTAGGGGTTAACCGGCCCAAAGCCTAAAAAAAATGACCAAAAGTGGTCGTTTATGCAAAGTCAGCCTTCCGGCGTCCCTTTTGGGAACATTCAGCTATTTTTGACAAAACAGTATCACCTAATTTATTCAAGACTCTTTTTCTTGTTTTCTAAATTAAAATAGATGACCCGGTATTGCAAACACAGCCTTTTAGCGCCTCGGGGACGAAGATTTTAAGGCTGTGAGGGCTAACCGGTCAAAAAACCTTAAAATGACCGAGGGTGGCTGTTTATGCAAAGTCAGTCTTCCGGCATCCCTTTTGGGAACATTCGGCTATTTTTGACAAACGATATCACCTAATTTATTCAAGACTCTTTTCTTGTTTTCTAAATTAAAATAAATGGCCCGGTATTGCAAACACAGCCTTTTAGCGCCTCGAGGACGAAGATTTTAAGGCTGTGAGGGTAAAAAATCAAAACCTGACCCAAAGCAGTCATTCATGCAAAGTTAGCCTTCTGGTGTCCCTTTCGAGAACATTCGGGTATATTTGATAAGGATGACATCACCCGACTTATTTATAACAAAATTAGAATTTGACATTTTTTGGCTATTTTTGCAAAAGGGGAAGTTGGACCCGACGAGGGTTGCCTACGTATCTCACACCCTGTGAGAATCAAACCGGCGTAGTTCAGGCCCAATAGAATTGCATTTGAAATCAAGACTCTTTTCTTTTTTTTCAAATAAATCAAATTAAAAAAAAAATCCCCCTTTTTATTTTCCCAGAGTTTCGACACTACTTAGGCATTAGTTTTTTTCTAAAAATAATAACCAGTTATCTCTCTACACTGCTATTTTTCTCGTTTTTTTCACCATTTTCCAATATTCCCGATTTTCATAAGCCGGCCAGCATGTGAGTTTGAAGCAAATAAATGCATAAAACAAACAGGATGCAGCAGGATGGTCTTTTTCATTTCAGGTTACCTGTCATAGACGGACCCAACCCCTGTGTTGAGTCCCCTAAGTCAAATGCAACATGATGCAAATAAGCATTCCTACTAGGGATCCGGCATAAAGTCAGGTTATTCTAGGTTAAAAATCTGGGCATGTGTTCTAGACAGTGTACCCGAGTGGACAACTCGAGTCGGGGAGGGGGCTACGTACCGGGGACTCGCGAGATCGTACGGCTTTGTAACTTGTCCGAGTTCTTTTCTTATTTCAAGGTATGACACTAACAGAATAGGGAGTCTCAACCAGTGAGCACATCCCCGGAGGTGAGAAGAGAAAGGTTTCGACACAGTTTATATGTACAGTCAAATAATATCAAAGCAGTAATAAGCATCATTCTGCACATTAAGATCAGATCACATGAAAATATCAGATAATAAAACCAAAATACAACAATTTATCACAAGCTCGAATTTCTAACTCTGAACCAGTGGATCTGGGTCGTAAGAGTTCCCAGCGGAGTCGCCAGAGCTGTCACACCTCCTTTTGGCGCTACCGCGCCCCGCGAAGGGCGTAGTGAAGGGAGTTTTTTTCAATTAAAGGACAATCGAAATGGGGTTCGTTTATTAAGAGATCCAGAGTCGCCACTTGGGAGATTTATGATGTCCCAAGTCACCGATTTGAATCCCGAATCGAGGAAAAAATTTACTCTATATTACAGTCCGCGAACCAGAAAATCGGATGAGGAATACTATTAACTCGGGAGAAGGTGTTAGGCATGAGGGGCCGAGGATGACCAACCAGGTGCCTCTTCAGGCTTAGTATACCCGAGAAGACTCCCGGTAAAAGAAGGAGACCAAGAAAAAAAAGGTACCAGCCGTACCTCGAAGACAGGAGGAACGTCCTAAGACGCAACCTACCTCGCAACGTTCGAATGATGGTTCGAGGACAGGACCCTCAAGGACTCATCAACAGAACCAGGTTCGATCTAAACATAGCACCAACTAACGCTCCCCACTTATCGAGATACAACTTCCGCGTCGATGTTTTAGACATCGTGTTCACTATCAGCAAGATCAGAGATGCCAAGTGGTCTAAATTGATACAGACAGAACCTTCGCAGAGAAACTAAAACTTAGTATGTGAGTTTCACGACATGCATGGTCACATGACCGAGGACTACCATCAGGTACGAGAGGAGGTGGCTCGGCTACTCAACAAAGGACATCTCCGAGAATTTCTCAGCGATCAGGCCAAATCAATTCTGAGAGAGGAAGGCGACAAAGAAAAAGAAAGCAAACGAACCACGACATGCCGTCCACATGATCATTGGGGGCGCCGATGCCCCACAAGAACTGGTAGTAAGAAGAACAAAGATATCAATCATCAGGGGAAAATGAACTCGGGTATATATCCCAGAAGACGCCCTCACGTTCACCGAGGAAGACACCAAGACCGTATCCCCACCCACCCCACCACAACGCCCTATTAATCAACTTTCTTATAAATTCATTTCAGATAAAACGGGTAATCATAAATCCAGGTTGTTCAGACAATATCATCAGGGCGAAGGTAATAAGCAACTCGGGCTGCTCGAATGAATCATACACGCCACTCGGGTCCTCAACGGTTTCAATATGGCTAGAGAAACAATGAAGGGAGAAATCATCCTCCCAGTTACCATGGCTGGCACAACCCAAGATGCCAAGTTCCATGTCATGGAGGGAGATATGAGGTATAATGCCTTATCCGGATGACCCTGGATACACTGCATGAGAGCAATACCGTCCACCATCCATCAGGTGATAAAATTCCCAACAAAGGATGGGATCAAGATCGTATACGGGGAACAGCATGCGACAGGGGAAATGTTCGTTGTACACGACATAGTGCCAGCACTCACACATCCACCCCCAAATGAAACCACGAAAAGGCCAGGTCTTGCCCCTTGTTGAACTTGACAAAGCAAAATGAAAAATTCGCGCCGCACCTCCGCTCACAGGAAGATATAATAGGCTAAGTTCCAAGACATCGCCTATGCCTATAATTTTAAGGTACAACCATTCTTTTTCTTATTTCATTTTTTCAAATCCGAGATTAGCCCTTGCACAGACGCCCAAATTGGAAGCTACCCCGATCTTAGTATTGCTGCGGAACCCGAAGCCCGAATGGCACACCCATTGCACTCTTTTCCTTCGACCAAGTTTTTATACTAAAAAGAGATGTTTTTACAGGAAAGGTTTTTAACGAGGCAACATCTGCAAGCCGCCAGGAGGAGAACTCCACAAGATTTTCAGAACAAACCCAGTGGCGGTTAAAAAAGCGAGAAGGTATTACCCTCATAAAAACAAGCCCGATCGTGGGAATTTCGGAAAATAACACACAAGGTTTCCTGTAAGAAAATAGATGCATCGAAACTCTTGTGTATCCAGGCCTTGCAGAAAAAACATGTACTATTGTACAAAACAAATCAAAAATACTTTTTGTAGGATGGAGATCGTTCCCATAGTAAAGCAACGAGTCTTTCACCTAAAACATCTCGAAAAATGTAGGAATAGGTGCCAACAGTTCAATGCACCCCTAACGGCCTCCGGGTTGAGGTTATGAGACCGAAATATCTTTCAGACGGGATAAACCCGCAAGCGATCAGCCCTGACCCAATATAGGTCGTGCCAACACAACAAGGTATACTGCGCCAACGGATCAATGGACGCTTTCCAACACTCTGTCCCACGAACGCATAAATCACAGCCTATTCCCCGTAGGGATCTCTTTACCAAGTGCATCTCGAAATACTCGGAGACTTCATACCTGCAATAGGGCTCTCGCACAGCTCCAGGACCAGAACTCTGGGCTCACAAAGCCCCGAAAACTCAGCTCCGAGTTCACAAGAAGCGGTCTTCATGCTTAAACAACTTGATGAATTGGAGACTGAAGACAATCGCCATACTACATCACCGAAATGACTATAAGACCTCAATAGGCGTGACAAACTTTAAGATCTCAATAGGTAGGACAAACTGTAAGACCTCAACAGACATGGAAATCCCAAAGTTTAGGCTACACGTCACATTTGTAATCCCAAAGTTTAGGCTACACGTCACATTTGTAAGAATCCTGAAAGGGAATAACCTCGATGTATACGCCTAAACTATCACTCGGGCTCAAAAATTGCTTAGGCCAAATGCACATGACTACGGTCAAAACGGCTGATACAATAAAAATAACACAACTCGGGGACGCCCAACCGTCACTAAAAAAAATCGTAGGCCACTACTTTGAATATATTTCAGAAAGAGCTGGTTAAAACTGGATTCCCTCAACAGGAAAACAACGAGCTATGAACTTTATGAGGTGCTCAAAATATCATCAATTACGACTTGAAATTGAGGTTCTTTTGGAACTGACGACGGGTCAGGAAATAATCTTTCAAAAAGACCTTAAAGAGTGGAAAATAAAGCCTACCGAAATCCCACGGGGAAAAACAACATAAGAGCTATTGTCGCAAGCTAAGCAAGCCTACACGGCACATATCAAAAGGTCTCTACGACCAAAAAGTGTAAGAGCCCTTGTCGCCAGCCAATTCTACAACTTGAGGATTAAAGTGAGCTCGAACTGTAACTCGATTTGAAGACCGGATCTGAAATAGTTAACTAAACAAGCCTACGCACCATATATAAAATGGTCTCTACGACCAAAAAGCATAAGAGCCCTTGTAGCCAGCCAAAACTGATAGCTTAAGGGTCAATTAAAGCTCGAAGTGCAACGCGACTCGGAGACTGGACCCTAAATAAGCTAAAATGACCAAACACCCAAAGGCAAGAAATATAAGCCATTGTCGCCAACCCAGACAAGCGCCAATCTCGAGGGTAAATTAAGCTTGAGTCGGATCCCGACTTAAAGTCTGAACTCAATAACGAGCTAAGCGTACAAGCCTTAGAGCAATTCTAGTATCGAATCAACCCAATTAAAATTCCAACAAACGGAAATACAAAGAACATAAGTTGCAGGGTTCCCCCTCTTATTGCTACGTGTTGACGACAAGATGCGGCCCCAACCTGCGTAGAATATTGAAAAGCATATATATATAGCAAAGGAGGTAATAAATAGTCATTCCACTTCTTTCTGATAGTCACAGCCCGGAGGTCTCCTTTTCATTATCCTCAGCATCGGGCAGCGGGAATTTTGCATTGGCGCTCCTCTCCTTTGGTCTAGTGTCCCTCGAAAGATCAAAACCCCTTGCGAGAATCACCTTAATGACATCCCTCCGAGATCTGTACTTCATACATTATCTGCTGTTTTAAGCACGATCGAGGATCTTCTGCAAACTCAACTTTGGCGACATCAGCACTCCTCGAGTAAGCCGCCATTTTCGGCCCCGACACAATATCTATCTTCATGATCTCGGCTCGAACACTCGCCCACACTGGTGCAAAGAGACCGAAGGATAGGCAGGCTCGACAAAACTTTGGCTCAAGGCCGGAAATAGCTAGACAAAATGAAAAGGTTCCAACGCCTGCTCGCACAAGCAAATCACACTCAAAGGTCCCCTGGCCTAAATAGATTGGTTACGAACCCGCTAGGGTCCTGCCAAAATATGGAAACCAGTCCGTCGGATCAAACACAATACAAAAGAGATAAAGAAATTCGTGACTCCTCTCATTTTTCTATTTATTCATATATATATATATGTGTGTGTGTGTGTGTGCGCAAAAGGTGTGCTCTCTGTCTACAAACATACGTCTGTAAAAACAATACAAAGGAGAATGGCAAGGTCAATGCTCCAATGACGGGCATTCCTTGGGGCATCACCCGTAAGCAAGCCGGGCATCAAGGTCGACTATCTTCGCTCATGCAAATTCTCCTAGAAAAACGGTATCCTCGGCATAAGTTTGTGCAAGCAAACGCTCTGTTCGAAGGCCCGCTCCGTCCTGGCTCAAATCATCGGCAATAAATCACCGCTCCTTCTCCATCCGCTGTTTAGCGTAGTGCTATGCCAGTTCGGGCACCGGCCGCTCCAAATCTGGACTTTTCAAAGAATCAAGATGCAGTTCCATGGCCATATCGACTCAAGTCAAAGCTCAAAGATCAAAGATGCGGAGGGATCGCGCCAAAGCCTGCCACAATGGGAAGCTGGCAAAGCCTACTGAATGACAAAACACCCTCCTAAGTAACCCTACCCTTGTTGGCATTAAAGAACAATGTCACGATCGGACATTGCACTCTCTTCAGAGGCTCAGGTCAGTCTCGCCCCAATAAAGGTCCTTCGCAAGGATGCGACACATATCTCATCCAACATCATGCTCGGTTTATGCCGCTCCCTCGGTAAACAACTGCTAAATTCATGATCCACCAAGCTCCATAAATTTAGTAAGCTCCGGGAACCACTGGATGGAAGCAACTTCACAAGCGCGTAAGAAGAGGGCCGGAACGAGCCGTAACCAACAAAAGGCACCGACCCCCAACACAAACTCTGACCCCAAGGACTTCTACCATAATGAGACATTACCCAAAATTAGACCTACTATGTCTCCATCGAATTGGCATTCAACCCCAAGAGGCCTTCGCCATTGGGGGCTGATTTATAGAAGGGAAGCCGTGCTTAACAAAAACACTCGCACAAAACAGACTCCGGGTAATGATCAGGACGACCTAAAGCACAGCTGAATCTCCATTTAGAGATACCTCCGAGAAGTTACCGGAGTTTCGAGACCTCGGATCCTCAGACGAGTCTTTTCTCAATAGCCATTTTAAGATCTCGAAGACATCGATTTCACTTTCGTGCGGAGAAAGATCTTCATCGGCCTGGGGTTGTCAGGCCAATTCGGGCCAAGTTCGAGAAGTCACAAGAGAACTCGGCATATAGCCAGTACATCAACATAAGGACGAATGCAAAACTAGCACCCAAGGCCAGTATCAGAGACGACATAACAGGAACATGCACTCGAAGCCAAAAAAAATATACGTGGCAAACATCAAAGGAAGAAACCAAGAGAAAGTCGTTTGTATTTGCACAAGTATTAACTTACAACAATCCTCGAGTTATCCTTACATACGATTACATTATACACAAAAAAGAGAAGAAATACAGGTAATATGCAATCTTAAGAATTTAGCATGTTTATGTTGCGCTTCCATTACCACCCGCTCAGTCATACGACCTCAAAGACAATATCTTGCATGTTCGATCCCCTCAGGGATCTGATCCTAAATCCTCCTGAAATGGCATCTTCAAAATGAGTGATCTAGAGGAGGGAGGCGGAGGAGAAGAGCAAAATGATGATGAGACGTCGGAAGACGATCGGAAGTGGTTGGGTGAAAAGTTTGGCTGGTATAAACCCCACCAACACCACCATCTCAAAGCCATTCTCTGAAGCGTTGCCTTGGCTGGGGAGGCAACAGCTGACGAAGACCATCACCATACACCTCAGGAATCCAAAGAGGATGTAACACGCCGAGCCGAGGAAGGAGGGTGTGTAGCGGTGTATAATCCGAGCTCGCTCTTGAGCAGCGGTGCATAATCTAAATTCCCCCCTACTTCGTCACACCGAGCCAATGGGGACAGCAACAACATCAACAACAACAACAAAAATGACAACAACCAGAGCCAGAACAACAATAATGATAATCTCACGATGGTACAATTTCGTCCAACCAAAAAGAGATCGAGAGTTGGGCCATAGCATATATGGCGTAAGATCTTGAGGTCGTTGACATCAAAGATAGCAAAAACTAAAAAATGGCAGGAAAGGAGAGAAAGATTGATGTCGAAGAAAGTTTTAATGAAAAGGTGATCACGAGAAGCCCCATATATAGGGAGGGGTAAAAAGTAACTGACGACGCCATTACTTATTTCGAAAAGCATAATGATAGGCGCAATTAATGCGTTTACGGAAGCTGAATCGATAAACAGCGATATAATCTCGAGGAGCGGGGAATCATGATATTTTTGAAAAACCCTGGAGAAGCGAAAAGGTGAAATGCCTCGACATTTCTATGAAGGGCTACGCATATAGCGTGATGTCAGATCAAGAACCGGTGGAACGGGGTGTCACAAAACATTTATTATCGAGAAAGGTAGCAGGACTACTTTTATAGGGCTTCGCCTGGCAAAAACCAAAGAATATAGTCAGCCTCAGCGGGTGCGTCAGGCCAATTCCGAATGACCATGAATATGGATGTTTTAAAGCAAAGACATTGAAGAAGAAAGAAAGTCAAAGACAAAGGTCTTAAGAGAAGAATAAAGTGAAAAGTCCAGAGCCCACACGGGCGAGTCTTTATGAAATCCTAAAAACCAGCAAGCAGCAAAGTTCTCAACAGAGGCTGGGTCGGGATCAAGCAATTGAGATGATTAAGGCCACAAAACCAACCACCATTTCAAACTAACAAATTGTTCTTTATTTGAAAGTTAAAATAGGTGTAATTCAAGGGAACCACGCAAGAAGCAGGTGCAAACCAAAAGAGAAAAGAAATGCGCAAGCACTGAAATAACTTTACAGCAGGGAACCGACCAAAAAAGGGAAGTTTCCCCCCAAATTCTTTCATACGTTTTACTAAATAAAAAGAAAGAAAAAAAAAAAGAAGAAGAAAAGAAAAATAAAAATAAAGAAAGAAGAAGAGGAAGTGAAAATGAAAAATCCCAAAAGAAAAAAAATCATGGTAGCATAGGGCCCACATTCCCTAGATATCCCAGCATAACCCGTGGACCTCCTTGGCATAACCCAAGGACCTTTTTCTTTTATCCCGGCATAACCCGTACACCTCCTTGGCATAACCCAAGGACCTTTTCTTTTATGTGGTCAAAAAACAGAGGGCCTAATTCCCCGCTATTAAGCCACTTCGGGGAGGTACCTCAAGACCTCGAGGACATGACGCCACCTTGGAAAAATATCTCGAGACCCCAAGGATATGAAGTCAAAACTTAGTCTCCTCCTTTGAGGCCTTTCAAGAGCTGATTTGAGGCTGAGATCAGGATAAAGAAAAGAATCCCCCAAGGCACACGGTTGAATCTAACATGACCAGATTGTCCTTAGCATATGTTGGGGTGTCAAGTCAAGCCGTCACATCTCCATATTTTGAAAGTTAGATATATATGTATTCATTACTAAGTCTCATCTCCTTTATAAAAGAGAATCGCCCTACCTTGTAAGGGACTGATGTTGCTCCCGTAATTATACAAAGTGCAATAATCTCTCTCTCTCTCTCTCTCTCTCTCTCTCTCTCTCTCTTTTCTTACTAATACTTATTGGCTCTCACACTTACTGAGAATACCTCGATATCCTTTACCTCTATACCTGTTCTTCATTTTTTATGTGTTCTTCATCGTACAAACTCAATTTCGGTTATAAATAGCTTTGTTTTATTATATTTGTAGATGTTAGATTACTCCCGAGTATCCCCAACTACTCCTGATCGACCCCGAGGTCGACCTCAAAGTCCCAATAGACCAAGCTTACGCCTGGGTAGCAGACCCTTTAGTTCACTCGTTATCTCGTTTATCTTCCCCCCATCGTTAAAATTCATAATACTAGAGTCATTTTCTCTAACAAACTAGCTTGAATAGACCACGTCTTATTAGAGTTCCATTTAATAAATTTAATTATTATTACCATTTTCACGGTAAACAAATGGGTATGTATATACATAAAGAAAGCCAGCCTTGTGGTCCGTTATGCTCTCATTAGTGCGGCTACCTCCATGTGATTGATTTGACAGAGGATTTGACAGATATTTGGAGAATGGAAAATTGTGGTATATATGTGTCTTGGATTTACACACTCGTGTATATGGCGAAATCAGAGGGTCCAATTTCTCGACATCGAGGTGTTTTAGAAAATTTTCTCAAAGCCTCGGGGCTTTGAGAAAATGTTCGAGTTCCCCCTCTCGGGGTTCATCGATGCCCGACCTTGAGGCAATATAGATCGCGGCTAGGATAAAAATGGGGAGTTCCTCAGGCACACGGTTAAGTCTAACAATGCCTAGCCAATATACCCTTAACCCAAATCAGGGTGTCATGTCTAGTTGTCCAATCCCCATATCTTTGCTATTAATATCTTTAGTACTATGTTGGGATTCCCCTCCTATATAAAGGGGATCCTCATCATTTTGTAAGCAGTTATTGCTTCAGCTGCTCCACACAAAATATAGAATAATATTCTTTTTCCTCTCTAACATACTCTCTTGATATTACTGCTCCAATTTATTATCTTCATATTTTTTTCTTCATTTATTTCTTATGATTGGCCAAAAAGAGCCTCCCTTAGTTACTCGTAATTGTTAGCCCTACCCCGATCACCCTTGACAGCTCATAGCCGAGCCCTAGAATAAACCTCGAGGCCCCTAATTAATGAGCTCGAGGCCCCAATTAACTAGCCTCTCAGTTTGATTATCACTCTGTCTTTATCTCTTATTTCAGTTCTAAGTCTCACACATGTAGCATCAACTGCTTAACAACTATCATGAAAATAGATCGCGTATTTTTAGAGTCCCATCAACAAATTTAATTGTTATTATCATTTTCGCGGTAAAAAGTTTGGCACCCACCGTGGGGCAAAAAATAATAGTGATTATTTTCTTGTTGGTTTCATTACACAACGCAAGTTATCTTTAACACTTTTTCTTGTCTAAGATATTCAATTTAAGGTCAAAATGTCTGGCTCAGTAAATAGAGTTGAAAATAACAACCTTGAAAACCACGGAAAGAACGGTGTGGATGTTACTATTGTTGGTGTGCCACCACGAAACCTTGAGAATGCACCAGGACCGATTCCAGCAGACGTTAGTTCACGTGACACACAGTAGGTCGATGAAAGCTGACGGACCAACAGAAGAATACACCAAAAAGATCCACAAGGAGCTCGGAAAACCCCAATCGGGGAAGAACGGGAGGTTAGCCTCCATGTTATTTTTGAAATGTTACAGGCACAACAACTGTCTATCGCTTAGCTGGAAAGCCACCAAAAAAATCCTAGCACAACAGACTCGGTGATAGCTCTCTCGACCTAATAGGTACCAGAGAGATCAAGCAATAATGGGTAAATAGTTGATCCCGCCATCGTAATGATGCTCGAGGACCCCACCAAAAGGATCGAATCGGGTGAGTAAATGATAGAAGCCAACGATAAGAAGGTCGATACTTACAACATCAGGGTCAACTAAACTCCAGGAGCCCCCCAATCTTTAAAAGGGTGGACTCGAAGAAGTTTGTACAGAAGCCATTCCCACATGAAGCGGCCCCGAAATGCATTCCGAAGAAGTTTAGAATGCCAGACCTTAAAAAATACAAGTGTAAATTAGACCCAAATAAGCACGTTACAACCTATACATGTGCAGTGAAGGGCAACGACCTGAAGGACGATGAAATCGAGTCCATCCTGCTGAAAAACTTTGTAGAAATACTCTCCAAAGGGGAAATGATTTGGTACCATAACGTTGCCCCAAACTATATAGAATCGTTCGCCATGCTGGCAGATTCCTTCATAAAGGCACACGCCTAGGACATCAAAGTGGCCACGAGGAAATCTAACATCTTCAAAATCAAGCAAAGGGAGAACGAGATGCTGCAAGAGTTTGTATCTCACTTACAAATAGAAATAGTGGAACTACCACCGGTCTCCAATGATTGGGCAGTGCAGGCTTTCACTCAAAACTTTAATGAGCGAAGCTCAGTGGCTTCGAGGCAGCAGAAAGAGTATTTGGTAGTGCATCTCGCCGTGACCTTGTCAGATGTCTACAACCGATACTAGTCGAAAATCAGACATCATTTTTGCCCTCAAATAAATTAGAGACACTAGATGGCCCAGGCCCATACAGTCGGATCCTTCACAAAGGAAATGCAACTTAGTGTGCGGGTTTCACAACACACACGAACATAGGACCGAGGATTGTCGGCAACTCCGGGAGGAAGTGGCCCGGTTACTCGAGAACGGTCACCTTTGTGGATTCCTCTGCGACCGAGCTAAAAATCAGTTTTTGGAAAGAGAAACAACCAAAAAGAACAAAGCGGACGAGGCTCAAGATGTCATCCACACGATCTTTTAAGGCATGCCCTTGGGTGTATCAGAATAAAGGATCGCATCGCGTCCACCAAATGAACTCCAAGATCTGAAAGTGCCATCGCTACTGAGGTAAAATCATCTCCCTTTTTCATTTAGTATTTAATCCTAACATTTGTGCAGGCGCCCGACAAGTATTCGATGCTTCCTTTGCAATCAACCCCGAATACTGGAGGGCATCCCTCTAGGGTTCCAATAGTAAAATGATGTATCATGCCATTTACTTGTGCCAAGTAATCAAAGAATACCTTTTTCCAAAGAATCTTGTACTGAAATAGAAACTCAACATAGTCTCAAAATTAATTCCACTGTCACAAAGCGTCCCAAACACTCGAAGACTAGCATCAACAATTCAGCACCCGCATGACCTTAGGGTCGGAACTCCAAACTCATAAGTCCTCAACGAGGCAACATGAAAATCATGAAACATCTCCAAGGCCGAAAAGTGCCCCGAACACTCGGGGAGTGACGTCAAAATCTCAACAATTGCATGACCTTAGGGTCGGAATCTCTAAAATCATAAGTCCTTAATGAGGCAATACCGAGCTCACGAGTAATGGCTCCTGAGCCAGAACGACCTCGAAGACTATTTCCAATCGCCATTAACTAATAAACCAGACGACATAAGACCCTGAGCGGGTAGACTCGGTCTCATAAGATCTATATAAGGCAACAACAAATCTGTAAGACCTCAAGCAAGGCAGGAACCACACTTACACCAAATATCTAATAAATGTAATACCTCAAGCAAGGCATATATCAAACTTGTCAAACCTATAAAATATAGACCCTCGATATAGACACCAAGACTACTTCATTCGGGATCAAAATGGCTCCGTCCAAGCACAAATAACTATGGTCATAAAGTTGTACTAGCCAAATTTACGCGACTCGAGGACGCCTGATCGTCGTTACAAAATCACATACCTTCAATTACTTCAAATATAATTTGAAAAGAATCAGTTAAATAGGCCACCCTCGACATAGGCAAAAGCGTTTTGACCTTGACAAATCCACATCACAGGCTTAAAGATACTCAGCCACCGAGCCAAACCTCCCAAGGTGCTCGATCATCGCCACAAAATGACTCAAAATCAAGGTTTTTCCAGAGCGACGAAGGGTCAAGCAAAAAATACTTCAAAAAGTCCTTAACAAGGGGAAAAATAAAGCCAATAAAAAGTCGCTTCGACCCAAAGTGTAAGAGCCATTATCGTCGGCTTACAGTAAAGGGCTGTATCGGCCAAAAGCGTAAGAGCCATTATCGACAACCCACATAAATTTGAAAACTTGAGGGTTGATTTAGCTCGTGTCGAAACCCGACTCGGAGACTAAACCCAAAATAGTTAACTACATATGCCCAAAGGCAAAGCGTAAGAGCCATTGCACCAACTTATACTAAAAGACCGCATCGGTCTAAGGCGTAAGAGACATTATCGTCAGCCCATACAAAATTGAAAACATGAGGGTCGATTGAGCTCAAGTCGAAACCCGAGTCGGAGACTAAACCCAAAAACGTTAACTACATATGCCTAAGGGGAAGGAGTAGGAGATGTAATCACTAGCCTATAAAAAATTGAATACTTGAGGTTCGATCGAGCTCGAGTTGAAACCTGACTCGGAGACTAAACCCAAAAAAGTTAAATACATATGCCTAAGGGCAAGGCGTAAAAGCCATGATCGCCAGCCTAATGAGCCTCAGGGCCACACACACATAAAAAGTCACTTCGACCCAAGGCGTAAGAGCCATGATCGCCAGTCCGTGCAAACATAAAGTCTTGAGGGTCAAATGACCTCGAGTCAAAACTCGACTGAGAGACTAAACCCAAAATACTTGATCAAAACATTTTTTGAAACTGTTTACCGTGAAAATTGAAATAATAATTAAATTTGTTGATGGGACTCTAAAAATACATGATCTATTTTTTTGCTAGTTGGCGAGCAGTTGATGCTATGTGTGTGTATTTTAAGGGTGGGGCGCGAGCTAAAATAAAGAGCTAATAGAACCGAGAGATAGTCAATCGGGGCCTCGAGCTAGTCGATTTGGGGCCTCGACGTTGGGTCCTATGCTCGGACTCGAGCTTTCAGGGGCAATCGGGAAGGGCTAACATATGCAATAATGTTAAAAGGAGGCTCTTTATGGCAATTGACAAGCAATAAATGTGGAGCAATTATGAAGATAATAAAATAGAGCAACAGTATCAAGAGAGTGTATTAGAGAGAAAAGAGAGAGAGTTATCAAATATTTCATGTAGAGAAGTTGGAGCAACATCAGTCTATTACAAAATAATCAGAATCCCCTTTATATAGAATGGGGGAAGCTTATATGGTAAGGCACAGATTAGTTGTAAAGGTGTGCAGATGGGACAGCTAGAAGTGACGCCTCGATTAGGGCTCAGAATAGCCTAGCTAGGCTTTGCCAGACTTAACAGAGACAGACTTAGCCACGTCTTGGAAACCCCCATTTTTACGTTAGCCCCAACCGATATCCTCTTAGGGTCAGGGTCGATGGGCTTCAAGGAAGAAGACTCGAGTGCATATTTGCAGCCTCGAGGATTCAAAGCGATTTCCATATATGCCTTGATAACAGGAAATTAGGTACTTCGATTTTGCCTTACACTGATAGTCTCTGCATTTCCTAGATCGAAGTGATAGGAAACGAATTTGACGACCAACTTTCCCCATGCCGATGTCATGCCGGTGATGCAACCTATGATGTGAGCCTTTATGATAATTTGCAAATCCCTTGGACTTGGCTTTTTGACGCCATTCAATGCACTATCGATTCTCGTTCTTCAAAGTTGCAGCCCGCCGTCGATTTAGTTTTTGAGAACGCATTGATTGTGCATGTCGATCCGTCTTTCAACGACATCGAAGACCATGTGATCCCTCCCTATAAATGGGTGTATTCTAATGATATTTCTTCACCTAAGTTTCTTCTTTCATTCATTCATATGTTTCTCTTTACTATCTTCTCCCCGTCTTGTTTTATTGTTATTCACCATGTTTAGTGTCCACGTCCTTAAGGCTATATGGAAGCATTTTTATCGGCTGCGTAATGGACTCTTGCCCGAGCTTCTCCATGTTGAACGAGATCATGCCTTCTCCACGCTGCTGTTGTTGTTATTACGACTGCTACTACTGCTGTTATTGGCTCGAGGCGATCAGACATTGGTGGCCAATTTCGTTTGGTATGGACAGGTGTTCGGATTCTACACCGCTCTTCACTCTCCTACCCTGACCTGGTGTGGCACTTCATTCATTATGTTTTTCCCAAGGTATAAAATGGAACAAGCACCTATCGAGACTAGGGCTCACTGAATTTTTGGCCTTCTACTTCGGCGGGCTATGTCTCTTTTTTCTGCCTCTTCTATGTCCTCCTTCTGTCCACTTCTTCGTCTTTTCCCTTAGAGATATTATTCTGAGGGATTGATTTGGGAACCTAGAGGAGGTGGTGTCAAAGGTATCACCTTTGAGGACACAAGCTCGAGGAGGTGGCGCTTCATGGATACTGCTACCAGAGATGGACCTTCGAGGGTAGACTAGGTTTTCGCTTCGTATATCCCCTCTTGCTTCCTTATTTATGAGTAGGAAACCTTTGTGGGCTTTTATAATCATATGTAAGGACCCCTCTAGGGTTGTTATAAGAAAATTTTCATAAATATAAAGATATTTCTCGACTTCTGCCTTTAATGTTTGCGATGTTTTATTTTTCTTTTTGCGGGTATCCTGAAAGAATGCCTCTGCTGATGTTTTTCAATATCTAACTCGAATGCAAGTATTCTTTTCAGTTTTTGGTTGATATAAATGGCTCCTTTCTGAGCCCATCTTTGTTCCTCAGACCAAGCTTCAAGTGGTCTGATAGACTTGGGCCATCGGGACCCTTGAGTCACACGAAGATATTACTTTGAGACTTGATGTTTTTGAGAGTGGTGTCTGAGTGAGGGTCAGCTTCATAGACCTGGAGATTTTATTTCTACTTGGCGTAGATAACCTTTTAAGAAGTTTTATATATTAATCCTAGAGATGGGTTACCCGGATTTAGGCAGTGTCCTGGGGTCGAGCCTCTATGGGCGAAGCTCGAAGTGCCTGTTCCTCCTCTTGGTGGGAACCCTGCAAGTTTGGCTACTATCTCAAGCCCCATTATGGTGTTGGAGGTTTTCTTGAGCCTAACTTCTTTTAGATGGGGGTCTTAGAGGTTGAGTACCACCTCAGGGCTCGCATTCGAAGTCATTGGCCTCCCGGGGCATATCTCAGGCAGGAGGACCATTGTTGTATCCACGTATATAAGTGGTTTCTTCTGCCCCTTGGGAGATACACTTTTTAAGATATTTCCTTCCATTTAAGCGTCGAGCCATTCGTTACCTTAGTACCAGAGTGTTTTGATGAAGTCCAAATCCACTACTAAAAAGTAATAGACACGGTCGCATGCAATATAATTTACCCAACTATAAGTCGTGGTCGAATCCCACAGAGAACAATGTGTAGGCGATTAGGCATGAAAGAAAATTATCGCTTATCGCGCAATGCCACACACTAAGAATTTTGGTTTGAAAATGTTTTATATCTAAATGCGGAAATGTAAACTAACCTAGAAAGCAAGTAAAATGATCAATGACTACAGGTATGAATGCATCGGGAATTACTTTCAAGTAACGATCCAATGTATTTCATGATTTTACAAATATGAGCGAGGTTATGTTAATTAGCCATGGATAATAATTCTAAATTAGCTTCTTTCGAAGACTAACAAGACTTCCTAATTGAATTATCCCTAAAACAATTAGAAGATTAAGCACACTCGGAATGGCTACAAGTAGTTCAATCCTATCCCTATGTAGAATTTATAAAATGAGGCGTAACGCCTCAAGTTCTTGTTAATTAATCTTTCCCAACCCCAAATTATCTTTTCCAAAATAAATTCGGAGTTAATGGGCGAGTCCTAGGGTTAACGTATCCCTTTGGAAACATTAAAGAACAAGAATAATTAAAGTAACAATAACTCACTCCATAAATATATAAAAATCATTCAATACATAAGCACAACAAGGCATTTAATCTACACTTTAAACATGAATATTTCTATAAACAAGATTCAAGTGTTGAATAAAATAGTACACACTTACATATACAATACAAAGCAAGGAAATGAATAAATAAACATAAATGGGCAAGAAACTCTTAACCACAAACTTCAATCTTCAAAACCCAAGTGTGTGTGCAAAAACCCTAGCTTCAATAAATGTTCTCTCTAGTCTATGAGGACTGAAAATAAGCCAAAGATATTTCCAAAGATTTGTTTGGACGAGTATAAAAATGGTTTGGGGTGAGAACTTGTGAAATGCCAATTCTGGCCAGGTCTGATGCACGATTTCCGCACCTGCTGAAGAACCATCGCAGGTGCAGTTATGCATAAGCGGAGATCTCATCGCAGAAGCGAAAATGGAATTCCTGCAAAGCTCCGCAAAAGCGACATCGTTGAAGCGATAGAATAACCGCAGAAGCGGTTTCTCCATTCTCAGCCACTTTCGCAAAAGTGGTTTGCTCTTCGCAGAAGCATGATCGCTTCTGCACCTTTTCCTCCGCAGAAGCGGAATTGCTCAATCTATGGCTGAACTGTAGAAGCGGTTGAATTTACACAGAAGCAGGGTCGCTTCTGCGACCAAACTTCCGCAGAAGCGGAATCACTGGAAGTTTTGCACTGTTTCACTCTCTTTAGCTCAATTCCGCTTCAATTCAACTCAAATCACCTCGTAGCATCATCTACCTAAAAATATAACAATAACCACCATAAACAACCTCATTTTATAGTTAAAAGAACATAAAAGCTAAGGAAAAGAGGCTAGAATGAGTGGTAAAATCACCACTCATCGACACCCCCAACTTAACGCTTTTGCTTGTCCTCAAGCAAATCAAAACCAAAACCTCAATGAGGATTTACCATTGCAAGCACAAGTGGTATTGCTATTATTTACATATCACATTCTCCAATTTAAACACCATACTAATGGATGTGGTTGGTACTAACAATTAGGCTCAAGTATGTGCATCTTTTCCCGAATGACTCCCTCATAAAGATAAGCAACTTCAAGAATGTGCACGGGAGTTTCAAAATAATCAAGTGATAAAAATAAGCCTCAAGAAGTGACTCAAAAGCACTAGTTCACTACAAATGCTCACTTTACTCAATTTCACCAATCTTTCCTAATTCATGTGCCCTCACAAGAAAGAAATTCCCAAAATAACTATATTTACAATATAACGTAATAGACAAGTTTACAAAAACACTCACTCTCACAAAGAATTTCAAGTGTTACAACATCTCATACCATAAGCTTGCCCTTATTTTAATTCATCGCTTATTCAAGAATATTTGGTTGGAGGTCCCATAAGGACTTTTTAAGCTTGAAATGTAGGTGTAGGGAAATGTCGGATAAGCATTTGGATATAAGTGACTTCACCCTCCTTGAACACTACTCACAAGTTTCATTCTTTTTGCACTTTGATTCTCTTCAACTCACATAGCCTCATTGGCATCTAGTTCCCAATATGGAACCACCATACATACCTCTCTAATTTTCTTCAAGGCTCCATAATATATATATACAAACAATTCTCTCTTTTTTTATACACATTTTTCTTTTGGAGTTTGATTGATTTAATACGAAAACTTTGAGGTATATGATCCTACACTCAATGTACAACCTTACCAATTTTTACTTTGGCACCACACCCCCAACTTAGGCTTTTAGCCTCATTCTCAATGTTCAAGGAGGGACGGGTTCAAAAGAGGGAATTCTTTTTCAAGAAGGTCAAAGGTTTGTAATGAGTTGGCCAAAGAAAAAGGTTTCAAGGCTCAAATAGGGTAATAGTGATATTACTTAATCAAGGGTAGGCTTGAAAGGCTAAAGAGGTTTTCATAAATAAAACAAAGAATGCCTAAGATCATTCCTCCAACAAAACATATTATCATTAGCATCGAAAGACCAACCAGGCAAGTTCCAGATGATAGAAGTAAACACAAGATTTATTTCAACAAACACTAACACACATAGCACATGAATTAATCAAGACGGATAAATTTTATTTTTTAATAATGGCATCTAGAGCAATATTCAAACTAGTGGGCAAATGAGTCACTAAACGATCCAAAAATTTATCACAAGAATTATTTCGGAGGGGTATTCTTAATTCACCATTTACATACAAGAGATTAATTTTATTAGTACCAAATAATTCAAAATCCTCATCCTAGCAAAACAAGACTAATTCCCTTAAGAAAGTTGTCAATCTATCAATCATCGGGAAAAGTCACCTGGTTCACTTCAAAAGTGTTCCTTGGCACATAACCGTAGCATGAAGAAAACCTAAGGAATTTGTATTTTAGGAAATAACAATAAAAGAAAATAAAACTACTACAAAGGACACTAAAATAAAAGAAGCTAATACTACTAAAAAATAGGATATAAGAAGAATATAAATAACGAAAGGAAAATAAAAACACAAACACGACTAATCAATACCAAGCCCGGCAAGGGCACACGATATACAAAATAGCACAATCACAAGACCGGCAAGGGCATACAGTATCCATAGCATAAATATAAGCCCAGCAAGGGCACATAATCTCAAAACATGAATACAGTACAATAGCCACCCCCAACTAAAACATTGCAGTGTCTTCACAGCATAATATCAATTATAAAGCATAAAATAGTTTGAGGGTCTCCCTGAGGTATGCATCAGACTAGCAGACTGTGGGAGGACGGCTAATTAATGTTGTGTTGTGCTTGTGACCCCATCATCCTCTATATCCTCATCGTCATCATCATCATCACCACCATCACTAGCAGTCTTGGACATGAAGGAATACTCCTCGCTATCATCTCGGGCCGCTACTGGTATCTTCTTGTCTGGATTTCCCTATTTGAAGATGTCCTTAATGCCTCTCCACATTTTGATTATGAGTTTGCCCTTCTTCTTGTTCTTCTTCTTCTCATCCTCAAAGTCTGACTAAAGGGTGGCATGGGCCTTGGCCAAAGTGTTGTATGCCCCCTCCAATCTAGTCACAGATGCACCCATCTTCTCAATATGTTCATTTTGACTCTTGTGTGCATCCAAGTAACTCTGCATTTCGTCCCTAGAGAAGTATGAAGACCCATGCTGGGAAGATGAGGGCCCACTCGGAAGCTGTGATACTAACTCCCGAATAGATGCAAGCTCGGAGTTTAGTATCCTGAATGGTCCCTGTGCAGCTGCCTGTGAAGACTCTGAAGCAGTAGTAGTGGTGGTGACTTTTCTCTTTTTGCTCTTGACTACACTCCCCTCTCCTGTCACTCTCAATGGATGAAAAGGTTTGTCAGCAGGTAGCCACCGATCGGTGCCACATGCCTCAACCTCTGCTCTGGTGCATAGCTGAGTGTTCAGTGAAGGGAACATCATCCCTGCATCCTTATCTCTCAAGTACTCCCTCATCTCTCGTAGAATGTAGTATCCCACATTCACAGGAATGTCATCCCATAGACATGCAATAATCAATGCTCGAGGGTAAGAGACATATAAAACATTTTCGCACGGAGAGACTTTATTGAAAAGGAAGTATAGCCACATCTTTGACTCAACAGTGAAGTCGGTTGATTTGAGCCCTTTCCTCTTGTTGCTCCATTTGTCTCTCAAGTGTGGAGGGAAGAGTTTGGATACAAGCCATGCTCCATTTTCACAATAATCTTTTTTCTGCACTGTCTCTATCGGATAGTTCGGAATGCTAAGGGTGTCATTTATTTGCTCGATCCCGAACCTTACCAATTTCCCTCTAATGACTAATTGTGGGCTGTCAAAATTTGTGTGCTTGAGGTTGGCATAAAACTCACGAACCCACTCCTCATTGGCTTTGCAAGTAGTGGGTATGAAGCAAGACCATCCTAATGAGTTGAGTTGGGCATAGAAATCTGGAATTTTTTCGGCCAATTTGTCTTCATGTATGCCCTATTCAAGAATTATCTTCCTCGTGACGAGGTCATCCAAATATCGACGCTCACGTGCAGCAGACATGAAGCGCGATTCATCAAAAGGCTCATCAATCTCTTCTTGAATTTCCTATTGTGTTCCTCTCGTGTTTGGGTCCATTTTAACTTGAAACACCTACATAAAATCAACAAAAGATCAGTCGGGTAATAAAGTCATGTTTAGCAATTCAAAACACTACAATTGAGCCAAAAAATTTTGTTGAACGGGCCCGGGAAGCAGCAGTTGCAAAGTTACTGTTTTTACAAAAATTACCCAATTTTTGCTTCTGCGGAGTATTAACCGCAGAAGCGGTTCCGCTTTTGCGTAAATTTTCTCGCTTCTGCATTTTTTCTTAATTTTTCCAGTTTTCGCTTCTGCGGAAGTTCAACCACAGAAGCGATGTCGCTTTTGCGAAGAGTTGCCCGCTTCTGCGGTTTCTGTCATCTTCTTCCCACATATCACTAACCCGAATTTTTTTTCTTTTTTTCATTTTCCACCCAAATTTTTGGCATCTAAATTCAAAATTAATACAATACGTGAGAACATGATTCAATGGAGACCCCTTTTGCGATGTTTAGCAAGATAATTTCATTCTAGCACTATATCAAACACATTGCGAGCAAGTTAAAAGGCACTCTTTTTCGCACAAATCGGGTACTCAGACTTCCCATAATTTTGTTCAATCTAACAGCACACACATGACTACACTCAACCATATTCCCTCACTTCCTAAAGCAAACAACACTAAATCACAACAACAAGAAAAACAACCAGAAGAAAAAAAAAATTGAACAAAATAAAAAAAACTGTTGGCTTAGAAGAAGTAGAGAGAATGTAAGGCAAGAGATGAAGATTAGAGGATGTTACCTGAGTTTAGCACAAGAGAAAGAATTTACGAGCAGGTTTTTGAAGATTTGGAGAGTTTTTTCATGTTTGGGGAGTTGAGGCAGGGGGATATAGTGTGGAAGTGTTTTTTTAGCAAATGAAGCGTTTCAAAATTATTTTACACTCAAAACCTGTGCGACTTCCGCTTATGCGGAAATTTACCGCTTCTGCGGAGTCGCTTCAGTGGCTATAGGACCGCTTCTGTGAAATATTGCGCTTCTGATGTTGAGCATCCGCTTCTGTGTGACCGCATAAATGGTTATAGCATAGGATTTTGCACAGTTTTCTGCGGCTACTGGTTTTGACCCTCCGGACCACTCCGACCTGTTTAAATCAACTCCAAAAAATCTAAAACTTGGCAGATTAGTCAAAAATAATATTCTAAGCTATTCTAAAAAATGAAATTTCAAAAACGACTAAAATTTTTGAAAAACGATGGGTTGCCTCCCACCAAGCACTGCATATAACGTCGTGGCACGACGCAACTCAGCATTACCACTTTTCTCGCCACTTGGATGATATGAACTGGGCACCTATCTTAGAATCAAGCTTGTGACCACGAGCGATGGGGGGTGGTAAGTTGATGATTGAGCCAAGCCTTAAATTCTTCATTTTGCACTTCTTGGCTCTCAAGTGAGGAATGTCAATTTGTTTTCTTGTTTCTTAAAATTGTAAAATGTATGGTTGTTGTCTTTCCTCCCCGCAATCCCTCATTGACTCGTGTAGTTCAATTTCCATATTACCACACAATTCCAACATTGAAAAATGCTTGTAATGTGACTTCAAACCTTCCCTTTGCAATTTTTCTATTTTGACATCCTCTTCTTCCCCTGGACTAGAGTCAATCTCAACCACATTTGCATTTATACCGGTTGACTCTAATTCCATATTTTTCTCGGCATCATTAGTACTCATGGAGTCGGTTGGCGGATGTTCAATTCTTGAATCCTCGAAGTAAAGCTCACTTTCTTCCTCGAAGTTGGACTCTTCTTGGCTTCCTTCCACACTCTCAAGTTGGTGGTCATAGTGAGCCTCAACCAATATTTGCATTTGATCCTCCAAAGTGCGTATGTGTTCATCATTGTGTACCAAAATTTATTTCAAGTCCTCGAGTGTAAAGTTGTACTTCTCCTCATTTTCAAGAATGGCCTCAACATGATCATCATTCTCTCATTTTGAGAATTTGAGAGCTCTTCTTGGTTTTGATCAAGTGAGAAGGAAGGATTTTCACTTTCAATCTCCAAGGAAGGTCCTTGGCTTTCATTCACTTCCGAGGCTTTTTGAACCCTTAAGGCTTCGATCATTTCATCCATTTGGGAGTGCAATCTTTCAAGCTCCAAGTCATTTTGGAGACTATTCTCCAAAAGCTCCTCCAAGGCATTTTTCACCTTGTTGCCTTTGTCAAGTAAACACTCCAACATAAGCTTGAACTCTCCATTTTGGCCATGCTCAACTTCTTCCACTTCCATGGCCCTAAAATTCTCATCAGAAAAAGTAGACTCATCATAGTAGGGGCTTGGGGAAGGGAAGGAAAAATAAGCACAATAATCCCAATGACCATTTTGGCGACCACACTTATCACAAATACTCCAACCATGGGATTGAGATTGTGCGTACAATCTACCCCGGGGAGAATTTAAACAATTTTGCCACGAGTGTGGTCCTCCACAATAAGGACAAGGGTCATCAAAGTATGAACAACTACCATCCGACCAATTTTCATTGTACGATGTCATTTTTCAAAACTAAGAAAATAAAAAAGAAAAATAGACCAAGGTAAGAAAAATAATTACACAAATATTTACAAGTTTGGACCATAGCACTTCCGCTTACTTCTTAAACAACCTAAATTATGCCAAATTGTTCCCCAGAAATGGCGCCAATTAGTTGATGACGTCCAAATACACTACTAAAAAGTAATAGACACGGTCGAATGCAATATAATTTACCCAACTATGAGTCGCGGTCGAATCCCACAGAGAACAATGTGTAGGCGATTAGGCATGTAAGAAAATTATCGCTTATCGCGCAATGCCAAACACTAAGAATTTTGGTTTGAAAATGTTTTATATCTAAATGAGGAAATGTAAACTAACCTAGAAAGCAAGTAAAATTATCAATGGCTACAAGTATGAATGCATCAGGAATTACACTCAAGTAACGATCCAATGTATTTCATGATTTTACAAATACGAGCGAGGTTATGTTAATTAGCCACGGATAATAATTCTTAATTATCTTCATCCGAAGACTAACAAGACTTCCTAATTGAATTATCCCTAAAACAATTAGAATATTAAGCACACCAAGAATGGATACAAGTAGTTCAATCCTATCCATAGGTAGAATCTATAAAATGAGGGTTAACGCCTCAAGTTCTTGTTAATTAATATTTCCCAACCCCAAATTATCTTTTCTAAAATCAATTCGGAGTTAATGGGCGAGTCCTAGGGTTAGCTAATCCCTTTGGAAACATTAAAGACCAAAATTTGGTTCTTCAAAACCATCCGGGCCGGGAAATTTCAAGCTTATCCACATAACCCCTTTCCTTACAGGTAAAATCCCTAACTTCTCCCATTGAATTTCTGGTTTAAACTAAGAGGGGAGAGTCCCATGCATTAGTCCTTAAAATAATGGTTGAAATCATGCATGCATGTCTATTAAAAACCTAAAATCAAGTATAAGGAATTGGGTAGGGGTAAAGGAGTATTCAAAGAGGGGTTGATAACCTAAATGAGTTTGAGTAGCAATTGTGAACTTCAATTCTAATTTATGTGTATTAATTTTGCACTATATTGACGTTGCTAGATTTTTTGTGAATTGGAAGTAGGAATTAGAAAGGAATCCAGCCTCAGGTATGTATGGCTAACTTTAACCTTTGTAAAATCGCCTTGTTTGGTGTCTGATTACTTGGTATGTGATATCTCCATGAATTAGTTGCGAAGTTAAGCTCTTGTGAGCAGGATGTGTTTACTTGTGTGATCTATTTGTGAATTCATGTAAATATTGTGGCTTATGCGTTGTTGGTTAAAACATCCGATATGATTGTGCAAGTAAATGGCAATAAATTAAGTTGTGATTGCGAATATGTTATGTGGCAAGGAGTGTGGAATAAATAATAGAAAGGAATCGTAATTGGTGAAATTGAAATAACTGTGATAACATCCCTTGTGGATAGTTGTGAAAAACTATTGTTGTTATCTAAATGGTATAACGGGCTGTTGAAAAGATGGAAATGGTATGGATAGTCACCTAAACCTTTTGTGAGTTGTGTTGCTATGGTTATTGGGATTTGTGGTTGTTGTTCTTAAAACTTGTTATGGTTATCATTGTAAATTATTATTGTTATGGTATTGTTGTGAATTGTGATTGCTCGGTGGGATCAGGTTGCGCACCGCAACATAAAGTAATGAGGTGTGAGTTGTGGTGATAAGGGTGGTCGAGGTAATAAGGGTGGAAAGTGATCGATATCACTATTGAAATGAAATATGAGAAGGTTGTGAAATTGAAAATGTGGAAACGATGATGGGGAAAGGAGAGTTTGCTAACTTGTTTGCCTTGATTGTTTTCCTTGTGTGCACTCAATTATTGCTTTCTTCTATTGTTTATTACTTGTGTATGGCTTGAGGTTACTCAAGGTAAGGTTTGTTATACATACAAGTACAATTCAAGTGTACTGACATCCCTTTTGCCGGGGGTGCTACATTTGTGTTATGATTGTAGGTGGATCCGCAGCAGGTACTCCAGCCCACCGATCGTAGCTCCCCCTTCGTCTTCCATCAGCTTTTTGGTGAGCCCAACTCCTCTCGGGACCCTGCGTGGCTCAGGCCGCTTGTGTCTGGAGTTTTATTTTTATTTTGTGTAAGGTATAGCCAGAGCCTTGTTACCGGCAAATACTATATTATCCTATTGTACTTTTAGAGGCTCCGTAGATAGTAATTGTGGGTTGCGAACTTACATATGTATTTTGTATATTGGCAATGAAAGTTGTAAACCTCATTAAGTGACTATGTGTGTTTTGTAAAAATGGTGTTTTAATTATAAGTGACTATTTCCGTTGATTAATGGATAATGAAAAATACGTGTTACGTGTGGAATAGGAAAGGCACCCAGGTCCGCTCAGCTGGGGCTACCCAGTCGGGCGCCGGTCATGTCTCTCGAATTTGGGGCGTGACACCTAGGCCTTTCCTTTGGCCCCAAATTACTTATCATAAGACTCGTACACTTATTTACCAAGTCCAATTGATAGCCACCATGTTAATGGTACATAAAATATTATAATTAGCCTACGTGGCACCACGAAATCCTAAATTGCTTAGCGAAATTTTCCGGGGCCTTACATTGAGTATGTGTTTCTGTTTTTATCTTCTAAGGTTAACTTTTCACCTATCTCAGCTGCATCAAAAGATGGAGGCCTTAGAGAATTTTAGGGGCGAGGCCGATTGAATCAGGAATGACTGTAGCGAGCTGAGAGCTCGGGCGCAGGTCCAAGCCTCAGAGAAGAAAGATTTGTCGGCTAAACTTTTAGCCCTCGGGGTCAAACTCCTCTTAGCTCGTGGCAACGTTTTAGTTCAAGCAGATATGTTCATGAAACTTGAATACGAACTCTCGATGGTTAGGGCTGAGATTGTTGATGCTCGGATCGAAGCAGTACTGAGCCGTATTAAGGCTGATTAGGAGATGGCGATTCATTTGAAGGATGCTACCAATGCCCAAGCCGAGTTGAAGAGGGTCCTTGATCATAGAGAGAAGACCGAAGAATATGCTCATTGCAAATCTCGAAGAAAGGTTCTCGAGGAAATCAGTGTCAGGGGTTTTGTTCTCTCGAAAGAGTTGGCGCGAGCGAGGGCGGACAAGCACGATGCTCGGTTACTCCTGTCCGATGCTGAGGAGAGAGAAGATGAGGCTGATAGGCCGTAGCTCTTAAGGGTGGGGTGTAGACCTCGCCATTCTGTATGTGGTACTCTTTTAGAGTATGTTAGTAGATAGAGAATGTATATTTCCGCGTATGTACCTGAAAAGAAAAACCCTTTGCGTCTTTAGTTCTTCTGTACCCTGTTCTGTTTCTCTTATGGCTAGGTAGACTGGTTTCAGAGTTAGTGAGAATCCTTAGATTTGTGATACGACCCTGGGGATAATTAGGCAAGCCTAGGGGCTCTTACCCACTCGGTCGATGCGACCATTGGTGTAAGCAGGCATTTGAGCACTTATGCTTTTGCTCAACTATTTTGTGTAAAGCCTTCGAGTTAAGTTTCAACTCGAGCTCATATATCCCTCAAGATTTTTATGTTTTCGTGGGCCGGCAATGGTGGCCCTTATATTTTAACTCTTTTGGATTCAATCTCTAAGTCGAGCAACGACTCGAGCTTAGTTGACCCTTAAGTTATACGTTTGTGTAGGGTGGGTGACAATGGCTCTTACGCATTTGATCGTAGCAATATTTTATGTAAGCTAGTGATAATGGCTCTTATGCTTTGCCATTAGGCGTGTGTGTGGCCTTGAAGCTCGTTGCTCTGGTGACAATGGCTCTTATGCTTATCCATTACGCATATGTGCATCCCTGAGGCTCGTTAGGCTGGCGACAATGGCTCTTACACTTTGCCCTTACGCATATATATGGCCTTGAGGCTCGTTAGATTGGCGACAATGGCTCTTACGCTTTGCCCTTAGGAATATGTGTGGCGTTGAGGCTTGTTAGGCTGGCGACAATGGCTCTTCCGCTTTTCTCTTAGGCATATATATGGCCCTGAGGCTCGTTAGGCTAGCAACAATGGCTCTTATGCTTTTCTCTTAGGCATATGTATGGCCCTGAGTCTCGTTAGGCTGGCGACAATGGCTCTTACGCTTTGCCTTAGTCATATATAGGCTTTATTTTCCTCTCGTTAAGGACTTTTGCAATGATTTTGCCTGACTTGTCGTCTGTTCCAGAAGAACCTCGATTTCCAGTCATTTATGGCGACGTCCGAGCACCTCATAATGTTTGGATCGTAGGCTGAGTAGCTCGAAACCTTATGATTTGGAGCTGACATGGTCGAAGCTCTTTTTCCTATCGAGGGTAACCTGTTTAACCGGTTCTATTCAAAGTAGATTCAATGTAATGGCCTATGATTTTGTAGCGACAGTCAGGAGTCCCTGAGTCGCATTAGTTTGGCCAATGCAGTCATATGACCGTAGACATTTATGTTTGGATAGAGTTATTTTATGGTCTCGAGTATAGTTGTTTAGGCTTCTATATCAAGGGTATTCCTTTTTAGGGGTCTTACAATTTCGATATATATCCTGAACTTTGAGATACATTTTATACATTTTGTAAGGTCTTACAAAACTTTCATGCCTTTTGAGGTCTTACAGTTTTTGCTGATACTTGGTACAAGTATTATTTATGCCATGTTTGAGGTCTTAAAGTTTATGTTGTTGCTTTATGCAAGTTTTACAAGACCGAGTCTGCCCACTCGGGGTCTTACGACCTCGGGTTTTTTGCTGAATCACGTTGGTGACAGCCTCCGAGTCATGAAGTTCATTTTGGTTAAAGAGCCATTGCTCGTGAGCTCGGAATCTCCTCATTGAGGGCTTACGAGTTTTGATATTCCGACCTTGAGGTTGCGCGTATGCTGAGTTCTTTGGCGCCACTCTACGAGTATTTGGGACGCTTTCTTTATGGAGATAGTTCATGATTTCTATGCTGCCCCATTTAGGACTTACTAATTTGGAGTTTTGACCCTGAAGTCATATGGGTGTCGAATTTTTGATGCCAGTCTTCGAGTATTCGGGACTATTTTTGATGGAGGAATCGTTGGGTTTTCTACGGAGCATGAGGCATGTTGGGAACTAGCATTCTTTGACTATTTTGCACTAGTACATGTGCTCCCGCCATCGGGGCTCGACTGTGAAGACATGGTTTATTCGACCGTTTGGTCCAGTATATTGTATTCCGATTGAGACCCTGGTTGGCGTTCGTTGGCTCTTCTGAGCAGATGATGCAAAAACAAAGGAGTAAAAGGCATACATATAGTAAAAGCCTAGAGCCTAGTCTACTCTCGAAGATGCATCCTCGGCAGCAGCGTCTTCGAGTTCATTTCCTCGGGCATACGCCCTCAAAGGCAATATCTTCTAGGCGCCATCCCCTCTTAAGTTTTACCAGAACCCTGTGGAATGGCATCTTCAAAGGGGGAGATAAAGAAGGGGAAAGTTGCGGAGAAGAGAAAAATGACACAAAAGAAGCTGAAATGGATGAAGAAGTGGCTGGGTAAAAAATCTGGCTAGTATGGATTTCGCTAGCACTACTATTGCGAAGCCAGTTCTTGTGACATCACGCCGGTGCGGGATACAACAATTAGTAGATAGTACCACCTCACTCCATGGAAAGCAAGAGAAGTGAGGAACCACACCGGATAGTTTGGGAAGGTGAGCAGCGATGTAGAATCCGAACACCCCCCTGCGCAGTGGTGTAGAGTCCAAATATTTTCCCGAACCAGAAAAAATTGGCCTCCTGCTTTGTTGTCCCCATCCAATGATGATAAAAACAACAACGACAACAATAACAATATAGTGTGATCCCGCTCAACTAAGGAATATCTGAGAGATAGGTCCTGACATGGCTGGTGGAAGTACCGACGTGCAACTATGAGGCCATGAGCCTCAAACATGATGAGCGACAATGGACAAAGGTTGTAAGTGGAGAAGAACGGATAAATATGGGCTGACACTTGGATGAAAGTTTCACCCCAAAAAGCTTCCATTTATAGGAAGGGCGAGAACGTAACCGACGATGCCATTATTGTCTCCGAAAGACGTAACAGCAGGCGCATCTAATGCATCCTTATGAGTTGAACTGGCGATGACGTTATAACATTAGCGAATGAAAAATCATAATGCTCTAAATGGTTCTAGAGAAATGGATTGAACATTTCGGTTATCCTAAAGTCTTGCATCACACGTTGTGTCATCAGTATGACGTCAACACGGGAATCCCGAAGAGTTAGATATCAAAATCTTCTCATATCACTTTGTTCTAGGAAACGAGGAGACTATCTGTATACGGAGAAATCAGAGGGTAAATTTCTCGACATCAAGGTGCTTAAAAAAATTGCCTCGAAGCCTCGGAGCTTTGAGTCCTTGGTCGAGTTACCTCTCTTGAGTTCGTCGATGTTCGGCCTAGAGGCAATACTGACCGCGGCTAGGATAAAAATAGGGAGTTCCCAAGGCACACGGCTAAGTCTGACAAAGCCTAACCAGTCTACTCTAAACCCGAATCAGGGCGTCATGTCTAGTTGTCCCATTCCTATATCATTGCAATTAATGCCTTTTGTACTATGTTAGGATTCCCCTCCTATATAAAGGGGATCCTTGTCATTTTATAAATAACTGCTAGTTCAGCTGCTCCACACGAAATATATAAGAACATTGTTTTTCCTCTCTAACATACTCTCTTGATATTACTGCTCCCATTTATTATCTTTATATTTGTTCTTCATTTATTTCTTATCATTGGCCATAAAGAGCCCTTTTTAATTATTTCATAACTATTAGCCCTACCTCGATTATCCTCGACGGCTCGTAGCCGAGCCCTGGAGTAAACCTCGAGGCCCCGGATTGATGAGCTCGAGGCCCCGATTAACTAGCCTCTCTGTTTGATTATCACTCTATCTTTAGCTCTTATTTCGTTTCTAAGTCTCACATATCTAGCATCAACTATTTAACAACTAGCATAAAAATAAATCACGTATTTTTAGAATCACATCAACAAGTTTAATTGTTATTATCATTTTCGTGGTAAACAACTCAATTGGAGGTCTTCCTATTGGAACCCGTTAGCGATATGGAAAGACCATCAATTGTTTTTCAAAGAATAAGTGGAAGTTTGATGTCTTGTGATCTTAATTCCGATGAAATCAAGGAATTCAATTTACATGGTTGTCGGTACAGCATGAGAGTTATAGTTTACGGTGAAAGCTTGATTTCGATTCCAAGTGGATCTGAGGATAGTGCACAAGTTCAAATTTTTTTTAGAGAAGATGTGATTATTTATTGGTAAAACGATGCAGTTTAATTTATACGTGGTATTTAGACAAGTGAATTTTTGTTCGATCCTGAAATAATAAGATAATTGAAGAAACATATAACACTTAACCTTGATATGAAGAAGAAATGACAGAAATTGTGGTAGTCACTCCGGGCGCAACAATAACAAGAACAAAAATTAAAAAGATAAAATTATATAAAGTTTTAAATAGATTGTAGTATCAGTTTTCTAGAAAATTCGTGCCTTTACAATGGTAACAGAGTTTTCTATTTATAGCTACGTATAGGGAAGGAGGTCCTAGAATTGTGCCGTTCTTTAATGTCAATTATGAGAGCCATGGATGAAAATATAACGGTGGACATAAATGCCAAAGTCCTGGTAACGGGTAATATACTTAATGCTGCAGAATATTCATCAATAATGCCACCGGGCGTAGGGTATTTATTGCTTCTTTATGAATGCCATTCCTTCTCGTGACAGACAAGAAATTTTTTTTTTTATCTTGGATGTTCTCCGTCTTAGGTTCCATGTGTTCCTCTTTTGGACAGCCACGTAGCATAGCATATTTTACCCTATACAGGTAGTCTCCTAGATTTATGGTAACATAACTTTGTGTCACTGGGAAGTTGGTAGAAACACTCTTTTGGAGGGAACTACTAAGATTCTCTCTGAAGGCTTCTGACTGGTGCTTAGACACACGTCTCTCGGTATTTAATGCCCCGAACACGCATCAACCCACGATTCAGTATAAATTTTGCGGGATATTGAGGTAATCATGTTCACAAACTTAGCCGCCTAAACCTTTACTTATAAGTATCAACCTCTTTCATTCATACTTCGTAACTCTCCAAACTCTCCTTATTTGACTTGCATCTTGTTCCTCAACCTTTCTCTAATTCTCTTCAAGCGAAAAAATATTTTTCTTCTTCAATAGAATGGCTTTTTCCTGGAATAACACTAGTTCTTGCACGAACATGAATAAAGTCGAGGACTCTACTGCTCCAACAGTGGCCACCACCATCCGTTGAAGTCTTGATATCACGAAAGACATTGAAGAGAAATTTCCTTTTGCTAGCGCTCGTACATCTTGTTAAAAAAATTTGCAATTTAATAATTCTAATTTTTCATATAAAAAACAACTAAATAAACAACATAAGTGCTAATACTTCGTATAAGTTAAGTTCTAATAGTTAGAGTTGAAAAATATTTTAATGAGTTAGAATTTTTATACATTCATGTTATGTTACTTAATAAACAACTTAAGTGCTAATACTTCTCTTTTACGGCTATTTATTTGAAAGTTCTCCATGCCCTATCTATGTATTAATTATATAATTTATTAATAAAATGAAATGAAGAAAATGCAATCAATTAAGTATTAGAGCGCTATTAATGCTAATTTGAAATCAATAAGATTAATTTTTATGTTTTAGGATTTTTTTTTGTCTTACAATAGTTTAATGTACATATTAATATTGAAATCACACAAGTATTATAATAAAATATATAATTAAACTACTTAGATTACCTTTGGGAGAATATAACTTTGTAAGTAGTATAAATAGAACAAATATGTCAACTTCAAGTTTTTTGGTGTGTAGATGGTGTGAGCACATAATTTTTGCCCTATATGAATTACTCCAATAGAATCACACAGAAATAATTTGCTATTTTAGGAATTTTGTGGAATTTTCTTAATTTTTTGCAGTTTTCTGTGCATGTTTAAATTTTATTTAAGTCATGAAAATACAAAAATATTCTACATTTTCATTTAGGATTTATTTTTATATTTTTAAGGCCAATTAGTAAATTAGTTATTATATAAAAATGAAAAATCACAAAAAAAAAAAAAAGACTCACTTTACATTTTAACCTTTTAATTTTAAATTTTTATAGTTTTTCTTTTAATTTAGAGGTTTGTCTAATTTTATAAATGTTAGGATAAGTAATTAGTTTAATTTTTATAAATTATTTGAGATTTTAATTTTTGTTTTCATTAATTAAAGAATAAAAGAATTTTTTTTTTGAAAATAGAAAAGAATCAAATGAAAGGCTGATTTTTAGGCCAATTCAGCCAGTCCAATTCAATTTTCCAAGGCCCAATTCAATTTACCACAAACAGTTATGGATCCAACTCAAACCATGCCCCTAACCCGATCCAAACCCCTATCTAACCAAAAAACCCCATTTTCAACCCTTTTCATCGGAGACGTCGATTTCATTTGATCAGATGGCCCCGAACTGGTCATTCCGTTCCAAACGGTCTCACTTCATCTTCCTCATCTAAAACCAAACCCTAGCACCGCCCTAAATTCCTCACCGTCTTCGGTGGCGGCGCCACCTCTAATCCGCCTAAATACCACACCGTAGAATCCCCTTTATTCCCTCACCCCAAATCTCTAATCCTATCCCCTCAAACACATCTTAAATTCCCCCTATTTTAGATCCAGAACGGAGTTCTCTGAACCCTAGTCTCTCCTAAACATCTTCATATTGTTACCACGCAACAACCACTCATTTGAGTCTCAATCTACCACCATATCCCTTCAAATCCTCGTCAAATGGAACCAATTTTGGATCTGAAAAGAAAAGCAGAAGACAAAGAAAAATCTCCAATTTTTTTCCAGTTTTAATGAAGGGCTAAGGGTCGAAAATGGCTATGTTCGTCTGTTCTCAACAAGAACACGCGATTAAGGCCAATTTCGGATCAAAATCGTAGTTGTTGAAGTCAATTCAGACCCATTGTCCGTCTGTCTCTTTTAGGTATTGCATTCTCATCTTCTTCTGATTCTTTGTTTTTTCTTTCCTTTTTTTTTTTGTTTTTCAAATTATTTCTGTATGCATGCTAATTCTATTTTTTTAGCAAATCCACTAGGCAACATGGCTAGGGCTAGTTTTTATATATATAATAAAACAAAAAAAAACAAAGTAACATGTTGTCTTACAAAGTGTAAGACGATAATATATGTCTGATACATAGAACCAATTATCAAAAATGGGCTTGTGAGACCCAAAATTGATATTACAAGATGATCTAATATAATTATGAAAATTAATTTCTAAAGCACGTATAAGAACTAGCCAAACAGGACCATTGCATGCAATTGTTACCCCTTGTTTTCCATTGTGATTCTTGCAACTAATATTCGACGTCCTCATATGAATATAAAAAATGTGCTCCTTTGATGCCAGTAACAGAAGACACCAAGTGAGGTTATACGCAGCAAGTAGTACTGTCCAATACCTTTTGCTCATGAATTTATGCATTTTGAAGTCCATATATCTCTTCTGATCCCTGTCTAAATATGTGAAGTTCATCCCACATTGTTTTCCTATTGAATTCTGCTTGATAACCTGACGAGCTGCTCCCTCCTCTGCTTTGTAATTCCTTCCTATGACCCTTTTGAAAAGTACTGCCCATTTAGTAATCGAGTAATGCAACAGTATAACCATGTGCATATTGTTTCCATGTTTATGTCTAACTTTGGCTTCCCTCCGGTGGATTGAGTGCATTGCACTAATACCACCACCTTATGATGCCATTGTCCTTTTCGACCAGATTGTTGTTGTTTTGTCCAGCTGCTTTTGTACCTTACATTAGTGACTCGTAATACGTGGCATATTGGATTGAAAATCTGTTCTGAGCTTGTATCTTTCAGCAGCAAAACTTTGCACCACTTTCGTTGCCAGAACCAGCATTTGGAATGCCAATGCCTATACCTGTTGATGTGTTGGGCATGATTGCCCCTTCCTTTGCCTATTGCTATATTTGTTCTTACCCTTAATTCCCTTTTGATGGATTGAGTACTGAGTACTACTACCACCATCTGAAAGGTCATCATAAGGTAAGACATACCTACTGTAGTTACACCTGCAAAACAGAAAAAATCATTAAAGAAAACATGCATTTCCCTTTTCTCTTCCTTGAGGATTTGAACATAGAGAATGCGTAATCTTTGATCGAACCAGCTTCTTTCAGTATTGTCAACCACCTGCCTTTCATTATGCTCCCAAAAATTCACTTGTTGCACCTTAACAACCAATGCCTGACTCCCTGTATTCTCAGCTCCAATTTGCCCAATTCGAATTCTGGGCAATTCTCCAATTAAATCGAAGCTGCCAGCCCCTATAAATCCCTATAGTTCAGTTATCAGCAGCTCTTGTTGCCTGATTCTCTTAAACATTCTAGACCCCTTTTCCTTGTACTTTTTTATTGAAACATCCTTCGCTTTTGTGCCAGTTGTATTACTTTTATATATGCTCCAATTTCTGGTGTTGTATAACTGATCCAGCCCAATTCTTTTACACATTCTGGGCAACACTGTATTACTTTCCATTAGCCTCTTGAATATCCAAATCACTGTACTATTGTCTAGGCTTATAGTTATCCCCTTGGAATGAATGCTAGGCATTAATACCACCAAGTAGGACACCATTAGACCATAGGACAATAGTACAACATATGTACCTGCAAAAAAAAAACACAGTTAGTGAGCCAACAGATCACCATGTCCTCCTCTTTACAGCCTTGAACATGGTGATTTGAAGAGCTAATGTTATGATGAACCAATGACTCCTCCGATGCTCTACTCCACCTTGCCCATTTCCTCATCATTTCTTTGCTACTGTCACCCTCAAATATGGACACTGAAGTTTGTCCTCATTGATAATTCTTCTACTTTGACCATCTAGCTTCCAAAACTCATGACATTCAATATCACCTACATCTAGAGCATAAGGAGCTAAATGGTCTGCCATCTTGTTGCCCTCCCTATATATGTGTGATACCTTATAATTTCCTCTCTCCTTTAGTTGCCAGATTTCCTCCACTTGTTGCACTATATTCCATGGAGGTTTCCACACCCTTTCAATAATATTCTTCAACAGCATAGAATCAGTTTGGATCCAAGCATCAGGAAAGTTGCAATCAGTACATATTTTCATGTCCTCTAAAATTGCGACTGCTTTAGCATCAGTATTTGTTGTTTCCTGTATCTCCCTGCCCATCGCATATGTAACATCTCCTGCCTCATCTCTAATGCAAATTCCTATTGAGCTCCTACCAGGATTTCCCCTTGATGCACCATCCGTATTAACTTTCACCCACCCCTCCATAGGCATCTCCCACAGCACCTTCCCATACCTCAACTTAGGAGTGTATTTTTCCAACATGTCTAACAACTCATGCCATTTGTGGGGAACATTAGACATACAAGGTTTCCTCGTTATGACAAGAGCTTGCAACAAAGATGACACCTGATAAATTACTCTGCTAATAGACACTCATTCCCCATATTTATAGCTATTTCTCCTTTTCCACAGCTCCCAATCTATACATGAGGGTAGAGCTTGCATTATAGGCTTGAATCATGGTACAACTCGAGCAGTCCAGCATTTAGTGATGGCTTGATGTAACATTAAGTTCTCCGCTGAAATTCCAGCCCTTAATAAAAAAATATTTCCATACTACTTTGGCAGCATGTGAAGTGAAAAACAAATGACTCAGTGATTCTTGTTTTGGCTCGCTACAAAACCAACATCTTGACGGCCTAAAATACCCCCCTCTTCTCATAAAATGATCTAAAGGCAGCTTGGATTTCCACACTTTCCACATGAAAAAAGATATCTTAAAAGGCAAACCTTGCACCCAAATCATTTTGTATGCAATCCTAGGATCACTCCTTCTCCTTAAATAGCCCCAAGCTAATTTTACACTATATTTCCCACGTGACTCAAGCATCCAGAATGGGACGTCTAATGCATTCTCCATCACAAGAGGTTTCACCCTATTCAAAACATGAGAAGCAAAATCCAATGGCAAGACCTCCAGTATCTTTTCCACATTCCACGCACCATCCTCCACCATATCATACACATTGTGAATAGATTTATCAATCCCAAATTCTGGAGGAACAAGAAAGTAAAGAGCCTCCAATCATATCCAATTATCAAACCAAAAAAGAGAGGATCCCATCTTCGGATGCCAAGTGATTTGATGCTCAATAGCAACGCTACATTCCAATATTTTTCTCCATATATGTGACCCTCTCCTCCATGGCACAATAACTGAATTCAATTTTTTGCAATACTTTTGGCTCGTTAAAGAACTCCATAGGCTAGGCTTAGTTCTAAAGTTCCACCACAACTTGCAAAATAGAGAATTAGATACATCATGTAGGGATCTAATGCATGCTAATTCTAGGTTATTTAGTCAGAATTTTTTTTGTTTATTTGATTTGGTTGTTTGATTTCGCTCAAGTTCCCTCCTCTTTTGTTTCCTTTGGAATTCCTTGCTTCAGGAGTTCATGTAACTTTGATTGGCCCATTTTCTCGGGTTTTCTGTTGGGTTTATGAATTACTACTTGGGCTCTGTCAGCAGAAGCCCAAAGAGGGAGGGTCGATCAAGGTTTACGAGCCTAGGGGTTTGGTTTGTTTCTTGAGTCATTTTGACCCATGTTTGGTTTCAAAGTAAATAATAGGGGTTTTCAAGGGTGTTTGAGGGAAATTAATTAGGAGAATCTTGTGTAAATGCCTAGGAAGCTGCTAGGAAGGTGGGGTTGGGGTTAATTTTAATAAACAGAATTTAAACTTAGGGTGCAAAATGCAAGAATGAAAATTCAATGAAGGGGTAATTAGTAAAATCTTGGATCATTTCTGCTGCCCTAAAACGTTTCTATAGAAGGGTATTTCTCCTTCTTTGTCAAGCAGAATTTAGAGAATTAGAATACTGAAATTGAGAAACGACTGAAGAAGAGCTCACTACTGATAAAACTTGAAAAATCAGAATGAAAAAGAAAAGAAAACAAAAAAAATTTGGCAAATCACTGTTCCATTGCAATTGTGTCTTCATTTCCTTTGGATTTTTAAAAGCTCAAATGGACTACTCTCTTTCTGAGCTAAAAATGATGGTAGCTAATTGAAAATTATTGTTTACTGCTGTTTAAAGAAGCTGTTGTTATTGTTGTTTCCTTGTTGAAAGTTTGTGTTTGTTTCTTGCTATCCCGTGTATTCCTTTGAACTTATGAGTGACAAATGGGGCTTTGAATGTGTGTTTTTATGGAAGATATGGTTATGATAAAGTCTAATAAGGATCATTTTGTTTGGTTTTTCTTCAGTCTTCCATGTTTGTTGTTATTCAGCTTTCATTCCACTTCTTCTTGTCTATTTCACTTCTTGTAATGTTTAAATTTATTGTGATGGATTTTGGTTAATGAAGTTATTAGTAGTATATATTCAAAAACTCATGCTGATGGTAGTAAGTTAGTATAACAGTTCTGCTAGCCTGTTATTCATTGAAATAGGGAGCTGAACATTTGTAATGTTTTTGGGATTTGCCTGTAATTTGGAGGGATGAATTCCAAGCCCATGTTGTGTGTATTTAGGAAGGAATTTTGTGTGACTGCATAACACTGTCCAAACAGGTCACGTTAGAAATCAGATGTTGTTATGGGTAGTTGAATGTATGAATTTGGCAATTCATTACTTGTTTAAGGTCATTTGAATCATAAAAAGTTTTAAGTCATTTGATATGGTATCTTGTTAATTATGTACGTATACAATTTGTTCTGATATGTTAACAAGGGAGCTGGGTGTCTTATAGTTCTTGCTGTGATAAAATATTCAGCATTGAAGTTGTTCTTTTGTCGATAATTAACTTTATTTTTGGAGTGGTTCGAAATGTTCAATGAATTTGTATGACAAGGGTACCCTTTGGGCTGTGGGGTTTGAAAGGGAGCTGGTCTAAAGTGTCATGCCCCAAATTTCGAGGGACATAACCGGCACTCGATCGAGTAACCCCAGTCAAGCAGACCTGGGTGTCTTTCCTATCCCACGTGTTAACCCACATTTTTCCATTACTTATTAACCAAGTAAAACAGCTAATTATAATTGGAACACCTTGTTACAAAAGCATACATAACATAGATAATCTTTAGCGTCGTTTACAATTTACATCGCCCAACTTACAAAATACATATTTACATAAGTTTTTAACCCACATTGCCTGTCTATGGAGCCTCTAAAGATGGAAGAGGAATAATACAATACTTGCCGGCAACAAGGCTCCGGCTATACCTTTTACAAATACCAAAACAGGATCCCAAAAGACAAGTACAGAAGCGGCATGAGCCACGCAGGGCCCCGAAAGGAAAGGGACTCACCAATTCAGCTGGCAGGAAGTAATGAAGAGCTACGGTCGGTGGACTATAGTGCCTACTATAGATCCACCTACATTCATAACACGAATGTAGCGCCCCCGACAAAAGGGACGTCAGTACATTTGAATTGTACTGGTATGTATGAACAAACTTGTTCCAAGTAAACTCAAACCACACATAAGTAGGACACAATAATGGATGCAGCAACCAAACGCATATGAAGAAACAATCAAGTCAAACAAGTTTACAAACTCTCCTATTTTTCCCTTCCGCAATTTCACTTCAATAGTTTCATAATTTACTCATATTTTGTTTCAATAGTGATTTCGATCACTTTCCACCCTTATTACCTCGGCCACCCTTATCACCACAACCCACACCTTATTACTTCGTGTTGCGGCGCGCAACTCGATCCCACCGTACAGTTTCAATCCACAAACAACACAACAATAACAAACAATTCACAAAGGTCAACAACAATACTTCTCAAGAATTAAAAACAACAATATTACACGTGTTTCCATAACCATCAATACTATTTCCATCATATTCAACAACCCATATACGTTCAACGTCACATTGGTAATTGCCCACAACAAGCCATAGATATTGTTATCACAGTTATTTCAGTTGCACTATTCACAATTTCCTTTAGTCATTTATTCCTCAATTACAACCACATAACACAATCACAAGAAATTCATAAGTAATTTACGTAGATATCACCTACCAAGCATACGTACATCAAAAGAGGCAATTTTACAAGGATCAAAGTTAGCCATACATACCTGGAGCCGAATTCCCTTTTTTACTTCTATTCTCAACTCACCAAGCAGTTTAGCAATGTCAATATAATGCACAAATTAATATACATAACTTAGAATTGAAGTTCACAACTGCTACTCAAACTCATTTAGGTTATCAACCCCTTTTTGAATACTCCTTTACCCCTACCCAATTCCTCCTACTAGATTTTAGGTTTTTAATAGACATGAATGAAGGATTTCAACCATTATTTCAAGGACTAATGTATGAGAGTCCCCCTCTTAGTTTAAACTAGAAATTCAATGGGAGAGGTTAGGGATTTTACCTGTAAGAAAAGGGGGTATAAAGATAAGCTTGAAATTTCCCGGCCAGGATGGTTTTGAAGAACCAAATTTTGGATAAGATGACTTTGTCTTTCAATACCCTCTCTTCCTCTCTCTTAATTTGTTCACCAAGATTGTTAAAATGAGGGGGTTGAGGTGTTTTATTGAAAAGGGGTCAGGTTTTAAAATTTAAAAAAATAGAAGCCCGAGCAAATCTGCGGTTGCATTCTGCGACCACAGAATCGAAATACGGTCCACATATTGGACCGCAGAAATGCCCCTAAAAACTCTAAAGGTCTGCTTGGGTTTGCGACAGGAATGCGGTCCGCATTCCTGTTATGCGGTCGCATTTTTGCACTGTAGAATTGACCTCCACAAATCATTGAGGAATTTATGTGACGATTATGCGGTCCGCATATTGATTATGCGATCGCATAATGGACCACATTTTCAACATCAATTTTGAAATTTCTTCTGCTTCACTCTGCGGCAGAAATGCGGTCCACATAGCTGATCTGCGATCGCATTCTGGACCGCATAATGACAATTTTCTGAAAAATCGATTCTTTTGATTTTTAAGTGCAAAATCAGTAAAAAGGGTCCAAACCGCTAACATATATTCGGACCTTGGCACTACGAGCTACTAGGTTTTGAGCACAAGATTTTACGGGGCCTTACATAAAGTCAACAAACCAAAGCCCATAGTGCATTAGGTCCTTGAGGTTGGCCCAGTTAGACCCTTGACTGATCCTGCTTCGTTTGGGCCTCATCTTAAGCCCAACTCTCGTTTAAATGTTTTGTTACCGAAAGCCTGGAATTTCTTCTTCCCCTCAAACATTTGGCCATAACAGTACTTTACATAAACAGCCCATAATGATGCGTATAGGATTTAATTGGGCTAAAACTCAAACTGCCTTTAGTCCTTCAATTAAACATGACTCTTTTAATTAGTTTTAGGTGTGCCATGTTACCAAACCAATGATCCATGGCCCTCAAATGATTAGTTCAAATATCCTTTGAAAAAATAGACTTGGGGTGTGCCAATTCCATTAAATAACCCATGGCCCTCATTTAATTAATTTTAACTCTTTAAAAAATCGAGGTGTGCCATCAATTAAATTTTTCATGGCCCTTGCAAACCTTGTTATTAATTTTAAATTTCGTAGTTGCTTTAGGTCCGCTATTTAAATTGATTTTCTTTTACTTATTAAATTCGGGTGTGCATTTCATGTGACCCAAATTTATTTCGGAAAAACATTAAATAGAACGTGTTGCGAACTACGGGTGCATTTCATGTGGCGTGGTTCGAGGAATATTTTAAATAACGTTGAATCTTCCTAAAAATAAATAAAAGCGGTTAACAAGTCAAAAATGCACCGTAGCCTAAATATGTAATAAATTAGATAATAGAACAATTTTAATAGTTTAAGTGACAGTACTAGAACCACGGAACCTGGGAATGTCTAACACTTTCTCCCGGGTTAACAAAATTCCTTACTTAGAATTTCTGGTTCGTAGACTTCAAAAATGAAAGTCGAATTCGTTCGATTTGGGATTTAAAAACAAACATATGACTTGGAATACCAATTAACTATTCCAAGTGGTAACTATGAATTGAAGAATAATCACATTTCGAATAATGTCACTTCGGGTGTGTAAAAAAGGAGGTGTGACAGCTCTAGCGAGTCTGCTGGGTACTCAAAACCCAGAACATCCGGTTCAAGGTTTCAAGAATTCAAGCTTAGGATAACTGTTATATTTGGCTATATTTATTATCTGATTATTACATGTTTGAGCCTAATTTGCTAAATGCCGCTTTTACAGCTTTGATATTATTTGGATTGTATATGAATTGCTATGAAACCCTCTGTTCTCTAAGTTTTCTAAATCATCTTGGAAGTATGCACTTCGTGTAACTTCTTTTCTATTAGAGTCCTATCCCAATTTTAGAACGAGGTTCGGACAATTTGCAAAGCCGGTAAAGCTTCTGTATTCCCGGTACAATGCCCTCCCCTCAGCTCGAGCTGTCCGCTCGGGTAAGCCAGGTCTAAAACAATACACCCATATTCTTAAACTTATTATAACAAAGCCTCATGTCGGATCCCTGGTGGGAACGCTTGTTTGTAGCATGTGCATTTGACTTTGGAGACTCAGCACAAAGGTGTTGATACCCAGTTTTTTCCTATATATTTTTCAGTATGTAAAATAACTTCAAAATAATATATGTATGCATATATAAGCATGTCCAAATATTTTATTATTTTTTCTTAATTTTTAAAGGTTTTTAAATCAGTGTATTTCCCTATTTTATCCATAAAAAACCCAATAATAATTTCCAAAATTATTATTTTTTGTAATTTATTTGTTGGACTTTCACATTTATGCTGAAATATAGCTAAAAATATTTTTTGCATATTTTTATAAATTTATTTAGTATTTTTAAAGCTAAATTGATATAATTGCAATATTAGCCTCTTTACTGTTTAATTATGTTATATTCGTGAAAATTAAGTCCAGTATTTTTAAATTAATAATTATATGTTATAAGTCATTTTAGTACTTTTAATTTGTTTCCAGAAACTAATTTCTATTTCTTATAATTACAAAAGCGGGAAATGGCTATTTAAATGAAAGCCCAATTTTATTTCAATTGTAGCCTAAATTGAACCCCCGATCAGACCCAATTTCCCCCAGGACCAATTTCAGTTAAACCCGACCCCAAATCCATTTAAACGACCCAACCCATACTCCCCACCAAACACCTTTAATCCTAGCTGTTGATCATTTAGATCAATGGCTCCTATACACCCTTTCCTTTTTAACCCCAAACGACCCCTTACCCTACTTCATTTCTCACCAATCGCCGCCTCTGAATCTCTTTTCTCTCTCAACTCTCTTTGAAACCTAACACAAACCTTCGCTGCTGCCATCAAATTACACCCTAATCCCTGCATAATCCATGGCCCCCCATGGCCATTGGAGATGTATGGTGGCCTCTCATGACTCTTGGGTGTTTGTTTCTGTGGTTTCATGGCCAATCCTCGGAGAAATCTGGTCCAGTCCTTGCTCAACTGCTATTCATGTCTTTTCTCCGGTCATCCCTGACCGTTCTCTGGCCAGCCACGACCGTTCGAGTCAGACCCTTGACTCCTCTGGTTAGATCGGTAACTTTTAAGGCCTTTCTCACCTTTTCTGGGTTTCTCGAAACCCTAATCTTTAAGATCTTTTGATATTCTTTAAGATCTACTTTAGATTTGTACTTGCTATGAATGCCAAGTGTTTTTCTCGAGAGTTCTTCAAGTTTTCTTTCAAAACAACTTTTCGTTAAGGTTTTCCTTCATGTTTTTCAAAAGATCTCTCCTCCGATTTTAATCTGTTTTCTGATTCTGCTATGTTTTTCTCATGTTGTTCTTCTATCTGAGTTAGCATATTGAAAACCCTAATTCCTTTTTAGGTCTCGTTCGAGTTCTGAAGCTGTTTGTTAGATGTGTACTTGTTTGATTAAGTGATTGTTTGACTTATTCGTTTTACCATCTTTTAAACTCGATTATTGTTGAAAACCCTAGGTCTTTGGGTTTGAAATTTTTTGTTTGAATGTATACTTGACTCTATTGAAAGTTTTTGTTTCAGACTTTCTCTTCTTTATGTGACTTATCTGATTTTTACTATCTTTCAACTAGACTATGGCTGAAACCTTAATTTCTCAAAAGTATTTCCTCAACTACGAGACCTTTACATCTTTTTACTCTCTTTTCTCTTTGGCTATAATGGGAGCCCTGACTAACTAACTTTTTTCACTACAGAATCCTATGATTATTTTTCACTACTATTGTATGTTGTTTCTTTTACCAATGTGCTTGGCCTTGCATGTCTGATGTTTCTGTTCACTCTGTTTATATACTGAAGTGCAGAAGCATATTCTTCCTTGATTGATCTTAGTCTTGTGACTGATTTCAGAAACTTTCCTTTTGTAGACCCTAATTTCATTCGCCAATTTAAAATTAATTGATTATTTTTCTTTGTTGTGATATTTTACCTTACTGAATCTTTTCCAAAGAAAGCATATCTCTGTTCTTTGACGTGATTTTTTACTTCATGCTTTTACTACCCCTTTTATAGAAATAATGAATCTGACCAAATTGATTTTCTATCCTTAATTGAAACTTGTTGCTACCCGCTAGACAATGATTCCTTAATTAAAGGGAATCACTTGGGTAATTGATTCTGACTTGTGATTGTTTCCATGTTTATATCAAGACTTTATTTATTACCTCCCCTTCACTCATTTTCAAAAAACTATACACACCCTGCACCCCTCTTCTTTCAGAGACCTGAAAAAAATAAGAACTACCTGAGTTCAAACACACACTTCACTCAAAATTCTCTCTTTTCTCTGTTACCACTTATGCTACTGCTTTGTCTAGCATATGTTTAACCGGTTTTTTCCGAAGTAGATTCGGAGGATTTTTTAGCGATAGTCGGGCGTCCCGGAGTCGCATTTTTTGGGATGTAGAAGCTATTTTGACCGGAGTCATGTGCATTTGGCCGGGTTATCTTTTATCCCGAGAAGCAATTTTAGGCATCTACATTGAGGGTATGCCCGTTAGGGATTCGTGCAAATGCGACCTATAGCCTAAACTGTGGGATTTTTCATGCCTATTGAGGTCTTACAGTTTTCCATGCCCGTTAAGGTTTTACAGTGTATGGAGAATAGATCTGGTTTTGTCGAGGCTGCCCGTTAGGGTCTTACAATTTCAAATATTCCAGTGCATGGAGATTGGTGGCAATCTCCGAGTCATCGAGTTATTTAAGCCTGAAGATCGCTTCTCCTGAGCTCGGAATGGTACCATAAGGGCTTGGTGAGCCTGGCGTTTCGACCCTGGGTCATTCGGATACCGGAATTTTTAAGTCTCCGGGTATCTGGAGATATATCTGGCGGAGAAGTTTTTTGCTGTGGATAAGCCGAAATAGTCTTCTTTAAGGCGTGGAATGCTTAAAACATATTCTTTATTACTCGGCGAAAATATATCCTGTTGCTGTGAGTTTGGTCCATACAGGTGTGACTTCCATGATTATCCGATGTGCTCGTATGATTCCATATTGCAAATTTGTAGGAAAGAGGATCACGATCTCATCGGGTCCCTTCCTCTGGGATCCGCAGTATTGCTAGTAATCTTGTGGGCGGAACCTTCTTCATGTTAGAGACCTGGTTGAGGAAAGAATGCCCGGTGGGCCCCGTGGTGGCTGTGGATCCTCGAGCGTGATCCAAAGCTACCGAATGCCTTAGCTGCACGCCTGCGTATAGATTAGCAACAAGAAAAGAAAAGAAAGGAAATGATAAAAGGAGGCGACGTTTCGGGGAGCAAGCCCCGCATCAATCGTCTTCCTTATCCGGCCAGGCCTGACCGAGGATGTAATTATCCTTACATGTTGACCTCATTCGAGGGCAACACCGGTCCTGGGCATAAGGTGAGGGATCTCATCTTATCGCTCGTATCTAGATGTTTTAGCCCTGCATTTGTCGTGGGCTTTTGCACCTTTGGCGGAGCAAGGTCGGAGTCGCATCCCTGGCAATGTATCCGCTGCTTTCTGTATAAAGCGTATGCACCATATGTCGCTCGATGTATCAGTCTAAGCTCGGGCGGTCCGCAAATGGGGAGAAATTTGGTCGTTGTGGCAATGGCCATCAGGGACCTATTAGAGATCTGGTCCGAGAGCGACGTTGGTCTGCATTATCCTATCGACTTCGGCCTGACATCGTCGGTATAATTTGGCCGATCCACTTGTACTCATAAATGCATGTTTTATTTGGAATAAGTCGAATGAAAGAAGGGATTACTAATAAGTTAATGCGATGCCGAGGTGGGATCTCAACGTCCTTTTCCTCGAGCAAGAGGGAGTCCTTTTCCTCGAGCGAGAGGGTGTCCTTTGGGAGCATTTTCTGGGATCATCCCTTTCTAGTGATGCGCAATTGCATTCTGCATTCTACGGATCATTGCGGGGTGCCACCATCCTTTAACAGCTGTGACGATGCGCCATGGCTCCCCGGCTCTGTTTTGTCCGATCTCCTTTTGTCCGTGGAGCTGGATCCAGGTTTGCTCATTTGGCGACACTTTGTGGCGACCTTTGTTGAATGGTGTTGTTGCTGCTCTTGTGGATCTATAACTCCGAGCATCTTGTGATCTCCGTGAAGGGCCATGGCTTCCCTGGAAGGGTTTTGGTTGAATAGATCCGAGCCTCCTGGAGTTTCCGACTTCTCTTATGGTGACCACTATGATTGGAACTGCAACGTTGAAGTCGAGCTCTATCGGGCGAGGTTTCCTTGCCCGCTGTGTCTAGTTGAATATGGTACCATTGGAGGTCTATCGAGTGTGTTGTCCTCCGGCTACCTCCTTGTTTTTACGAGACATGCTGTATCCCGAATCATCTATTTCGTTCACGCCGTATGGACGATGGCTCTATTCATTTAGTGTTAGCTCCTCTGCTAGGAATCTACCCGGATATGTCGAATCCGAGGAGGTTTTCGAGGTTCGTCCACAGTCCTAATTTGGTGTCGGTTGTTGGCGACCGAATATTCGACTAGGCTTTGCTTGAACTACTCTGGAGTTGCCAGGTACGCTTTGTTTGGGTTTGAAGCGAAGGCCTGTGCCACCCCACTACTTCGGACCAGGAGCGGTCTTGTTTTTCCTGTCAGGGAGCAAGGTGCGGCTTCCCGTGACACTTTATTTCTTCGTTTCCCGGCCTTTGGTGTATGGGGCCCTTTTGGCATTGGTTTGACAGCGTCAGCGTGTGCTTCCATAGACCGTGTTAATACGGTGAGCGGGTCTTCGAGATCAGCCGTTGAACAATGGCGTTGCGTCATGGTTACTTCTGAGGGAGTTTCTTCAAATCTCCTTACCGAGACGGGCCCGAGTTCTCCATTTTGGAGGTCTTTGTTCCTGGACGGGCGTGCGTAAGTGGTGATGTGCCTGTGAGGACTTGAAGTCTTGTCACTCCTGGGGGATTTAGTTGTTTTAACTTTCGCGAAATGAGTCATGGGATTGTATCTTCGGGAGACAGTTGCTGTAGAAGTTTCCGCGAGCATCATTCGATCCTTACGATAAAGTCTTCCAGCATCCTTGCTGCTATAGGATAGGTTGTCGGTTCGTCGTTGCCCGATACCTCAGGTGCTGGCCCGAAATGAGAAGATATTTTGGGTGCTGCCGCGCCGAGAGTCTCCGGGCAGCTCCGTAGATGAGATATAGCCAAATGTTGTTCCTAAAACATTTCAAAAATAATACGACGGTTAACGTCCCGTTCTACCCGGGCTGAGATTTTTCGGGCTTCCTATTGGTTAACGTGCTGCATGCCGCAATCGGTGTGCAAGACTTCGTTACCCCCTGTATGGCATGCAGACTTGCGTCCGCTCGAACCGATATAGATGCATTATGAATGTCCTGCGGTGTCGCGCCAATTTTGAGTGAAGTGTGTGCTATACCTGTTATCATCTCTTGGGATTTGGATAACCTTCCATGATTGGAACTATTTTATCAGTTCCCTTACCTTTTCTAAATATTGTTGCATCCTTGCCTCTCTGGCTATGTAACTCCCCAGAATTTGATTAACCACGAGTTGAGAATCGCTTTTGATCACTACATGACTTATTCCAAGTTCACGTGACAATTCCAGACCTGCGATCACAACTTCATACTCTACTTCATTATTAGTTACAAAATGACATTTAATGGCTTGTGTAATGGTTTCTCTCGTAGGTGGTACCAAAACAATTCCTAATCCTGCACCTTTAATATTAGACGATCCATCAGTAAATAAGGTGCAGACCCATGGTTTTGCTTCATTAAGTACTTGAACTTCTTTTTCCGCTTCTAACTGCATCCCTTGACTAAAATTATCCACAAAATCTGCTAGTACTTGGGATTTTATTATTGTTCTAGGTAGGTAAGTAATTTCATATTCACTTAATTCTATAGCCCACTTAGCTAACCTCCCTGAAAATTCATGCTTATGCAATATATTACGTAATGGCAATGCAGTTACAACAACAATTGGGTGACATTGAAAATATGGTCTCAATTTTCTAGAAGCAATGATTAGAGTTAATGCTAATTTCTCTAACTGCGGATATCGTGACTCAGTATCTAACAAAGATTTACTAACATAATAAATAGGAGATTGTTTACCTTGTTCTTCTCGTACCAAAACTGCATTTAACGCAACTTCTGAAGCTGAAAGGTAGATAAAAAGTCTTTCCCCTGTTTCAGGTTTGGCTAATAGTGGTGGATTTGCCAAATATGTCTTCAATTTCCTAAGTGCTCGTTGACATTCTTCATTCCATTCAAAATGATCTTGCTTTCTGAGGGCTGAGAAAAATTTGAAACATTTTTCTGATGACTTTGAGATGAATCTTCCCAAAGCTGTGATCCTTCCTGTGAGTCTTTGAACTTCCTTTTTATTTGAAAGTACATCTGAAATCTCTTCAATAGCTCTAATTTTAGCTGGGTTTACTCCAATACCACGGTTAGAAACAAGAAAACCCAAAAACTTTCCTGATGCTACACCAATTGCACATTTTTCCGGATTCAATTTCATATTATACGTGCGTAAAATTTAAAATGTTATAGATAAATGTGGAATATGATCCTTTGAATGCAAAGTTTAACTAACATGTCATCTATGTATACCTCCATGGTTTTACCTAAATGTTCTTGAAACATTCTAGTGACCAATCTCTGATACATTGCACCTGCATTTTTAAGACCGAAGGGCATTGCCCTATAATAGTAAGTTCCCCTATTTGTTATAAAAGAAGTTTTTTCTTCGTCTTCTGGATCCATTTTGATTTGATTATAACCTGAGTACGCATCTAAAAAACTCAACAATTCATGCCCTACGGCTGCATCAATTAATTGGTCAATATGTGGCAAAGGAAAAGAATCTTTTGGACAGGTTTTATTAAGGTCTGTATAATCTACACAAACACGCCACTTACCATTTTTCTTGGGAACCACAACAATATTAGCTAACCAGTTGGGGTATTTTACCTTACGTATTGACCCTATTTTGAGTAGTTTCTGAACTTCCTCTTGAATTACCTGATTCTTGAAGGCTCCTTGTTTCCGCTTCTTTTGCTTGACCGGAGGATATGTTAAGTCTTCATTTAATTTATGAGTCATAACCTCCGGTGGTATCCCTATCATGTCAGAGTGGGACCAAGCAAAACAATCTAAGTTAGCTTTTAAAAATTCAATTAACTCATGTTTTACCTCTGGTTTGAGATTGGCCCGTATATACACCTTCCTTTCGGGTTGGTGTGTAAATAACACCATAGCTTCGAGTCCCTCTATTGTGGTTTTGATGTTCTCATTTTCCTCCGGTTCTTGAATAGTATCCGGTCTTGAATACACATCTATTTTTCCTTCTCAGTTAAGGTTGAAGCACCCACTTTAACGGAATCCTATAGTTGCTATTTGGCTTCATCTCGAACAGTTCAATCTACAACGGAGTTTATGCTTCTAGAAGTTTGCTGATCACCCCTAATTTGGCAAATTCCCCATGGTGAGGGAAATTTGATAACTTGATGCAATGTAGATGGAACAATATCCATATCATGGATCCATGGCCTCCCAAGGATTATGTTGTAAGCCATCTCCATATCTACCACCTCAAACTTTGTATCTTTGACAAGCCTTCTGCAAAGATGGTGAGGACTGCTTCACCCTTGGTTATAACATTAGAGTTATCGAACCCTAATAAAGTATGTGCCTTTGGGACCAACTTTTCCTCAGGTTGCATTTCACGTAACACTCGTACCAAAATAATATTTACCGAACTTCCTGGATCAATCAGAACACGTTTAACATTAGTATCATGTACGAGTAATGATATTACCAATGTGTCATTATGTGGGGTCATGAGGCCTTCCGCATCTGTGTCATTGAATATGATATTCTCCTCCTCCAGTATGTGTCGTAGCCGCTTTCCATGTGTGATAGTCATTTTGGATATTTTATTGGATGCAGTATACGAGACACCATTGATATCTTCTCCTCTACTTATAACATTGACTGTACATTTAGGAGAGGGTGGCTTCGGGGGCTCCTGTCTATTTTTCATATACGCTTGTTTGCCTTTCTCAATGAATAATTCAGTGAGGTATCCTTGCTTTAACAAATGGTCCACCTCACTTTGTAAAAATCTGCAATCTGCGGTTCTATGTCCATGAACTTTATGGAATTCATACTAGTGATCAGGGTTTCTTCTACTCGGGTTCGATCTCATCTCCTTCGGCCACCGTACCTTATCTCCCATGCCTCTTAAAATATCTACGAGCTCGCAAGTAGTTACGTTAAAATTGTAACCACCAAACCTTGCCTTCAAACCCCCATCATCATGAAGAGCCTGATTCCCTATGTCTGGGTTTATGATCGTACCTCTCCTGTTTTGACCTAGAGTCTTTTCCCGCTGGTCCCATATAATGATCGTACCTGTTTTTACCGGACCTCCTTTCATTATCTACACGCCTTGAACTTATTTTCTCATCTATTTTTGGCCGCGAGATAATATCTTCCTCGATCCTCATCTTTGTGCTATACCTGTTGTAGACATCGTTCCACGTTGTTGCTGGGAATTCCCGAAGACTTTCTTTGAGTCTCCTCGTGGCTTCTGAACTTTTCTCATTCAAATTACTAGCAAAAGCTATGGCTGCCCAGTTGTCAGGTACTCGTGGCAGCAACATTCTTTCTCCTTGAAATCTATCTACAAATTCTCTTAATAACTCGGAATTCCCTTGCTTAATTTTGAAGATGTCTTCCGTCCTTTTCTCAACTTTTTGAGCTCCCGAGTGTGCTTCAATAAAAAAATCTCCAACCTCAGCAAAAGAATTTATTAAATTTTCAGGTAAAAGAGAATACCAGGTTAAAGCTCTTTTGGTAAGTGTTTCGCCAAATTTTTTGACCAGGATCGATTCAATTTCTTGCTTGGTCAAATCATTCCCTTTAACTCCAGTGGTGAAGGCTGTAACATGATCTCATGGGTCTGATGTTCCATCGTACTTAGGAATATTAGGCATTTTGAATTTCTTCAGAATTGGAAGGGGAGCTGCACTTGGCTTCCATGGCTGTTGTGAGTATTTGTCTATGTTCACCCCTTTAATCACAGGTGGCACCCCAGGTATTTGTTCTATGCATTCATTTTGTTCCTTGAGCTGTCGCTGCAAGGTTAGTACAACATTTTGTAAATCAGAATTAACCTGGTTACCTAGGCCTCCTTCTTGCATTTCACTAGGAGTTCCAACACTACCTGAATTAACCAGTCCAGAATGGGGGTTCTCTAAAGTGTTATTGTTTGGAGTTGGTGTGGACAGAGCAGCACGTAACTGGTTAACAAAGGCTTGAAGAGCTTTGCTCACTTGAGATGCAATTATTTTCTGTAATGCCTCATTCATATCTTCGACATTGTTGAATTGATCTTGTTCATTTGCCTGAGATCCATCGGGAGTGCCTTCACGAGATCGCCGTGGAGAGTTTCGTGGAGAGCCTTGTGGTGAATCTCGAGGAGAATCTCCTTGAATTTGTTAGTTTGTCTGAATTTCTGGAAGTCCTGTGGTGTTGTCGTTGTTGTTTGACAAGATTGATTTGAACAAGGAAATCAAATAAAAGTAACGTTGATTATCAGATTTTCGGTAACGGAACCAATTTGTTTAACCAAAAAATAGATTTTCAGTCAAATCTAGAATATAGAAAAATCGGGTTAGTGATAATCGAAAAATTAATAAAGAAATGAATTTTCAAATGCTCAAATATGGAAGCTTGTAAATCAAAGATATATTCCAGTAGTAACTTGTGTTTTCCTTGATTACATGTTTCTCCTTTTATGGGTCTTTTGGAGAATATTTGAAAATGTAAGTTACATCCAAGCTATAATGAGGTCATTATGAAAATTTAATGAAATTAAATGCTATGTTATACAATCATTATATTGAATGTAAATATTCTTTAACGGCTCCAGTACTTGTTTCTTATGTAATGACGTGTATCTTCATTCTCTTATGTGTCCTGGTTCATTGTGTTTTCGTATCTCCTTCATAATTACGCTTTTAATAGGTACGGGTCTTCCGAGCCTTTTAACTCGTACCTTCCCTTTGCTCCCGTATCTCTTTTTCACCCCATTATCTCGTACTTCTTTTTATCCACATTAGCTTAGACTTTTTGACCCAGTCATAGCCTATAAGTGACCCCACGTGTCATGCCACGTCATTACTCATTCATATATTTAATTTTTGACAATACAAGAATAGGAAGAAATATATGATATTCTTGAGAAAAATTACAATGTATTTCCTTAAAACCCCAAAATCTCACATTTTGAATTGAATATTGAAGCAACCACATTGGCGAGATGGTAAGAACATTTGGTTGAGTTTTTATAAAAGACTTTCTTCCTCCCAAACATATGTACTTCAAGTTTCCATTTCATGATGGAAATGAGGTTATTGCTTTGTCGAATTGAGTTGGCCCCATTTTTTATTACTAATGTCACCAAACATTGTAAATTTTTTCCACCTTTCAAGCCGATATTATGAGTCACTTAATGTGTTCAAGGGGCTGCCACGTCTCTTTTTGTTAATCTGTATGCGCAAAGACTCCAATTACTCCACCACCAATTATTAATTACCTAGGTGATGTCTCATTACCCAATATTTAATCAATTACCCACATAATTAAAAACTATTAATACTTACTTAAAATATTATTTACTTTTAACATACTTTATACACCTTACTATCATTGTCATGTGGTACCTTTTATGAAACTAGTCCATAAATACCGAGTATTTTAGCTCGAGTCGTATATTATCCCAAAATATCAAATTTCGACTAAATTCATTTTCTTCGATTCACTTTCATGAATTAACTTATGACTTGTTTTGATGCATCTCGCGTTTTCGTACGTTCAAAGTTTCGTCTTCAGTTAATTAGCATAGGCTCGGGATGAGATTATGGTATTTATAGCAAGTGATAAGTAAGTATCATGAAGGGTAAAGGGTACATGAACTAAAGAAAATGAGTTTCGTGGAAGGTTATCGATTTGGGATAAAACAGGGTTGGATCTATAATACCCGATATTTATGTACTAGTACCATAAAAGGTACCATATGAAAGTGATAATATAATGTATAAAGTACATTAAAAAGGAGTAATATTTTTAGGTAATTTGAGATATTTCTTAGTAATATGGGTAATTGGTTAAGTATCGGGGAACGGGACATTACTGTAATGACCCGACCGGTCATTTTTAAAATTGATGCCCCGATTTCCTATTAACTGTTTTTCCCATATTTATTTCTACTATTGTGAGTTGCCGGGAGGATTCGTTTAGAGTTTCGGAGTATTTTGGGACACTTAGTCTCTAAAAAAGAGCTTAAGTTATAGCATTTGGACCATAGTTGGAATAGTGTGAAGACAACCTCAAAATAGAATTCTGTCAATTCCGTTAACTCCTTTGAGTGATTTCGGGCTTAGGGGCATGTTCGGATTGTGGTTTGAAGGTCCGCAGCTTATTAGACTTGAAATGCAGGAAGTTGAATTTTTGAAGTTTCCGGATCGATAGTGAGATTTTAATATCGGGCTCAGAATCCAATTCTGAAAGTTGATATAGTTCCGTAGTATTGAATATGACTTGGGTGTAAAATTTGGGGTCAATCGGACATGCTTTGGTTGGTTTCGGCATAGGTTGTAGAATTCTTGGGATTTCAAGTTCATTAGGCTTGGATTGGAGGGTGATTCATTGTTTTAGCGTTGTTTGATGTGATTTGAGGGTTGGACTAAGTTCGTATGATATATTAGGATTGGTAGGCATGTTTGGTTGAGGTCCCGGGGGCCTTGGGTGAGTTTCGAATGTCTAACGAAATTGAATTTCGACCTAGGAATTTTCTGTTAATGCTAAATCTGCTACACCGCACCTGCGTATGCGGGACCGCATGTGCGGCGCCGCAGGAGCGTCTTGATTATAGATAAAGCAGGAAAAGACCAGGGCTTCATGTACCGCAAATGTAGCTGGGTGACCGCAAATGCGGAACCACAAATGCGGCCAAGTGACTGCAGATGCGGCCCTAGCCCGGATAAGTGTATTTCTCACTAGCGATGCCTTTTCCTCAAGTGCGGGACCGCAGGCGCGTCCCCTTGACCGCAAATATGGTAATTGCTAGGCAGAAATATGAAATTTCGAGAGTTTGAAGTTCTGAACATCAAATTTTATTTTTAGCTCGGGAGAAGGCGATTTTGAGAGGATCTTTTAAGAGGAAATCAGTGGTTAACAATTCCTAACCTATTTCTTTTATATTTCATTAAACTATTGTTGTTTTACACATTTAATCTATCAATTTGAGTGGAAGAATGGGGATTTTGGGAAAAAGTTCCTCAATCGAGTTTTTGGGTTTTGATTGGGTTTAGTTGTCGGAATTGAGTGATTTTTGGGCGTGTGATCTCGTGAGTTAATGGGTGTTCATAATCCGTAATTTTTACCCTATTCCAAGACATGGGCCTAGGGAGGATATTTTGGCATTTTTCTATTTTATTACCTTAAATTCGATTATTTAAGCTAAATTCGTTGTTTGTGGTTTTATTTACATTGTGAAATTTATTTAAATATATTTTGGCTACTTCAAGTTGGATACTTGTGGCAAGAGCATGATTTCGGATTGTTTTTTAGCCGATTCGAGTTAAGTGACTTGCCTAACCTTGTGTGGGGGAACTCCCCTTCGGATTTGGTATTGTTAATATATGAATGCCGTGTACGTGAGGTGACTAGTGCGTACATCTTCTAATTTTTTTAAAACCCCGCTTTCAATAAGTAAATATATGTGTTTCCTTTTTGTTGAACAATACTCATATATTAAAGCCTATTGTTTAGCTTAGTACAACATGCTTAAGTGATTTAGCTGCTCTACCTGCTTAAATTGTATATTTGAATTACGTGCAACATGTTTAGAAAAGAATCTATGTTGTTCTGGTACGGACTTGAATAGAACTATAGATTCTTTTCTTGAGAGTTTTGTGTGTTTACTTTGGGACTATGGGATGATATCCCAGGAGATCCCCATGCTCGTTTATATTTGGGAGTATGGGACGACATCCCTTGAGATTCCCCTGTACTGCATATTTGCTTTGGGAATACGATTGGTATTCTAGGAGATTCCCCTACATAATTATGAATCGCACTACGGGACAATATCGGAGGAGATCCTCTGCACATTTACGTTTCGGACTACGGGACGACATCCTTCGAGATCCCCTGTTGCTATCTCTGTGTACTGAGTTATTTTCTTTGTGTGATTCTATTCCTTTATCAACTATTAGTATTTTAGTTATACTATCGTGTTTCATCCTATTTTCTTTGCGTATATATATATATATATATATATATATATATATATATCCGGTAGGGCCCTGACCTTCCTCGTCACTACTCGATCGAGATTAGGCTTGGCACTTACTGGGTATACCTGTGGTGTACTCATGCCCTTTCCTACACATGTTTTTCGTGTGCAAATCAAGGTTCTTCTGCTCAGCCGTTGTACGAGTGAGGCAGGTGATATCAGAGACTTCGAGGTATATCCGCCGCGTCCGGATCCAGAATTCCCTCTCTATTCTCCCCTTTAGCTTTAGACTTTCTGTATTTACTTTTGATTAGACATTCTGGAGTTAGAATACTATGTAGTTTTCCATAACTTGTGATTTCATGAGATTCTGCATTTTGGGAATGTTTGGCCAGTAGAGAGTGTGCTATTGTATATGCCTAGCGGCATTTTAAACTCTTTTATTATGTTTTAATCGTAACTCGAGGCCCCATATAACCTGGCTCGAGGCCTCGATTCTCAGCCACTCGGTTTGCTGAAGTATATTGCTTTCGGCTTCTTAACTTGTTTTCCAGTCTCACATTTAGCTTCTACTGCCTAACAACTAGTATAAGAATCAATCACGTATTTTTAAAACCACAAAATCAAATCTAATTGTAATTACCATTTTCAAGGTAAACAATGTTACATTCCGTACTTTAATATTCGGATAAGTCGTAGTAATCCATATGTGCTTGAAGAGATTGAGACTATCCATGAAATTATAAAGGATTTATGACTATGATATTGTAAGTCCCCATAAGTTTAACAACCTCGATACCATTATATACATTTGATATGGTATTTTGAGAGCAATATTTTTATAAAAAAGTTTGAAAAATAAGATGTTATATAATTATTAATATTACTATATTTAATTATACTCATAATATGAGAAAGATTATGAGCTTTTCTTTATTGTAAAGATATAAATTATTTTCTCACAAGAAAAGAAGGATACCTTATACCATTATAAGAATTAAGTGTACGTAAATTTGTACTCCTTATATGTGATTAGGGAAATTTGAAGTTTAGAAAATATATGTATTTTTTTACATGGATGTTTTAATGAAACAATAGTGTGTGTATTGATGTTACATGGTACCACATGACCATGATCACAAGTTATATAAAGTGTGTTAAAAGTGAGTATTATCTTACGTAAGTTGAGATAATTCATAATGATATGGATAATTGGTTGAATATTAGTTAATAGGAGATTAATTAGTTAATTAATAAATTAATAATTAATTAATAAAGATGTTGGTTAAATGTTGGGGATGGCTAACCATCAACGTAGCAGCCCCCACCTCCCCCCTCCCCCTTAAAATTAAGGTGACTCACAAAGTCATATCAAAGGTGAAAAATGTTGAAGAGTGGTAACATTTAGCAAATATGACTACTTAATGACCTTTTAAACTTCATAATAGTTTGAAGGTTTCTTAATTGTTCATTTGCTTTCCTACTACGCTTGTAAAAATGTTATAATGATGGTGATGACATCGGTCAAAGTTTAATTGCAAATTTTGAGAGAGCCTGTTGTAATCTTTCACAGGAATATCATACGGGTTTCTTCCTCTTTGATCTGTTGTTACATATCTTTCGCAAAGACGTGTATTAGAGGGATTGTCAAGAGAATCGGCTCAGGTATGTTAAGGCTATCTGTTCTTTCCTTTTTCCATGATCCAAGTAACGATACATAAATGTAATGATATTCCATAAGTGAGTCCACTCTTTGCAGTTAAGGATGTCTATGTTATTCATTCCTATAAATTGATATTCAAGCATGTCTAAATATGTTCCTACGTCTCTATTGGGGTATTTGATAAAGATGTTAATATTATAATATAGAAATACATGCACCGTCATGTCTATTTATTTACCACCGTATTATGGCCGGTTGGGCAGCACGCATCTTTATTTACCATTGTGCTATGGCCGGTTGGGCAATATGCATCTTCATTTACCACCGAGCTATGGCCAATTGGGCAGACATTCATTTACTACCGGTTTGCAATCGGTCGGGCTGTTACTAACGGTTGGGATGTTTCATATTATTATTTACAACCGGTTGGGCTGTCATATATTTACCACTATGCAACGGCCAGTCGGGCAGTTATCACAAATTAGTTGGGCAGTCATGCATCTTACGATATGGATAATAGTCTCAAAGAGAAGCATTGCAATATATACATAAGTATAATAAGTGTACATATACGGTGGAACTTAAGAGATTAAGGTTGATTATGATATTCCTTTAATTAATGTTGAATTGTGGTTATGTTTCAGTTTTGCCTTGCATAGTTGTATAAGGTGATATCGAGGTAACCAATTTCTCGTTAATAAGGCATTCCAGAAGATCTACTCAAAGGCTCGAGACCACGGAGCGAGTACCCCCCGAGAGGTCTATCGACACCCCGCTTGGGGATAATGTTGGTCGTGACCCCAATGGGAATGGGGAGTTTCCGAAGAGTGCAGACGGGGCGGGCAAAATCTGTCTAGCTAGCCTGAAGCTAGTCTGAGCCTACATCATGAAGTTAGTCAGCTGTCCCATCCCATTTACTTTACCATTAATGTATTCTATACTATGTTGGGATTTCCCATTCTATATAAGGGGGATCCTTGGCACTTTGTAAACTCTGTTGTTCCAATTGCTCTATAGGAAATATGCAAGAACATTTTATTTGCTCTCTAACATATTCTCTTGATATTATAGCTTCCATTTATTGTCTTCATATTTGTTCATCAATTATGTCACATCATTGGTCATAAAGATCACTCTTTAATTACCTCATAATTGTTAGCCCTACCCTGATAACCTTCAGTAGCTCGTAGCCGAGCATTGAGATTGACCGCAAGACCCGAAATCGACAAGTCCGAGGCCTCAAGTAACCAACTTATTGGTTTGATTGTAGCTCCCTCCTTAGCTCAATTTTATCTTTAGATCTCGTGCACTTAGCATCAATTTCTTAACAAACTAGCATAAAAATAGATCACATATTTTTAGAGTCCCATCAACAAATTTAATTGTTATTACCATATTCACGGTAAACAGTTTGGCGCCCACGGGGCTAAAAATAATAGTGATTATTTTCTTTTTGGTTTCGTCATAAAACACAAGTTTTCTTACCTTGAAAATGGTAATAAGAATTAAATTTGTTGATGGGACTCTAAAACTACGTGATCTATTTTTATGCTAGTTGTAAAGTAGTCCATGCTGTGCGTTTGAAGTTTAAGGTAAATAAGGGAGCTAAAATAAAATGGTAATCGAACCGAGCGAGAGCCGTTGGGGGCTTTGAGCTAGTCGATTTAGACCACAAGGTCGGGTTTCGAGCTCGGGTTCGAGCAATCAGAGGTAGTCGGGGAAGGGCCAACAGATGCAATAATATTAAAGGAAGCTCTTTAGAGCCAATGATAAGCAATAAATGAAGAACAAGTATGAAAATAATAAAATAGAGCAACAATATCGAGAGTGTAATTAGAGAGAAAAGAGAGAGAGAGTTATCATATATTTTAAGTAATGTAATTGGAGCAACATCCTTTCTTTACAAAATAGTAAGAATCTACTTTATATAGAAGGGGGAAAGCTTATATGGTAAGGAATCCATTAGTTGTAAAGGTGTGGAGATGGGACGGATGGAAGTTACACCCCGATTAGGGCTCAAAGTAACCTGGCTAGGCTTTGTTAGCTTTGGCCGCGTCTTGGGAACTTCCATTTTTTACATTAGCCCCGACCGATATTCTCTTAAGGTCGGGTGTCGATGGGTTCCAAGGAAGAAGACTCGAGCGCATCTTTGCATCCTCGAGGTTTCGACGCGATCTTCCGAAATGCCTTGATGACGGAAAATCAGACCCTCCGATTTTACGTATACAGATAGTCTCTGTGTTTCCTAGATCAAAGCGATATGAAACAAATTTGATGCCCAAATATTTAAGTTCCCCATGCCGATGTCATTGACAATCATGACATCACATGGACTTGTCTTTTCGGTGCCATTTGATGCACTATCGATTCTCATTCTCCAAAGTTGTAGTACCACCGTCGATTCAATTTTCAAGATTGCATTGATTGTGCCTGCCAATTCGTCTTTCAAAGGCATTGAAGACCATGTGATCTCCCCTTATAAATGGGGGTATTCTAGCTCTATTTCTTCCCCTAAGTGTCTTCTTTTGATCATTCATCCGTTTCTCTTCACTATCTTCTTACCATCTTCTTTTATTGTTAACCACCATGTTTGGGGTTCATGGTCTTAAGTCTATATGGCAGCATTCATATCAACTGCGTAGTGGCCTCTTGCCCAATCTTCTCTATGTCGAATGAGATTATACCATCTCGACGTTGCTGCTGTTGTTACTACGACTGCTATTACTGCTGTTATTGGATCAAGGAGATGGGACAGAGGCGGCTGGTTTCTTCCAGTCTGGACAGGCGTTCGGATTCTAAATTGTTTCTCACTCTGCTACTCTGGCCTAGTGTGGCACTTCATTCCTTGTGTGTTTTCCCAAGGGATAAAATGGCAAAAGTGGCCGTCGAGACTGGGGCTAGCCGGATCTTCAACCTTCTGCTTCAGTGGACTATGTCTCTTTTTCCTGCCTCATCTACATCTCCCTCCTTCCTCTTCTTTGTATTTTCCATCAGAGTATTATTCCGAGGGATTGAGCTGGGAACCTAGAGGAGGTGGCGCTCAAAGGTATCACCTTTGAGGATGCAAGCCCGAGGAGGCGGTGCTTCAAGGATACTGCTACCGAAGATGGACCCTCGATGGTAGACTAGGTTTTCGCTTCGTATATTCCCTCTTGCTTCCTTGTTTCTGTGTAGGAACCTTTTTTAGGATTTTGTAATCGTATGTAAGGACCCCTCGAGGGCCGTAGTAAGCAAATTTTTATAAATATAAAGACACTTTTTTGACTTCTTCCTTGTATGCTTGCCATATTCTTTTAGATTTTGCGGGGATCCTGAATGTATGCCTCTGCTGACAATTATCAATATCTAACTTGAATGCGAGTATTCTTTTTGGATGTTGGTTTATAGAGATGGCTCCTTTCATAGCCCACCATTGTTTCCCTGACCAAGCTTGAAGTGGTTCGATAGACTCGGGTCATTGTGACACTCAAGTCACATGGAGATAGTACCTTGAGAATTGATGTTTTTTAGAGCGGTGTCTGAGTAAAGGTCAACTTCGAACACCTAGAGATTTGCTTTGAACATGGCGTAGATAATATTTTAAGGCGTTGTAGATAGGTCCTAGATGATGGGTTACCCAAATTTAGGCGGTGTCATGAGGTCTAGCCTCTATTGACGGAGCTCGAAGTGCGTGATCCTCTTCTCGGTGGGAACCCTTCAAGTTCGGCGACTATCTTGAGATATCTAATGCTGTTGGTGGTTTTCTGGAGCTTAGATTCATGTCGATGGAGGTCCTCGAGATCGAGTATCACCTCGGGGCTGGAGATGGTATTTGTTGGCTTGTTAAAGCCTAACTTCTTTTCGATGGATGTCCTCGAGGTCAGGTACCACCTCGGGACTGGAGATGATGTTGTTGGCTCCTTGGAGCCTAACTTCTTGTAAGTGGAGGTCCTCAAGGTGGGCTACCACCTCGGGACTCACATCGAAGTGATTAGCTTCCTGAGGCCTATCTTGGGCAAGTGGATCATTACTATTTCCACGTATATATGGGGTTGCTTCCGCTTCTTGTGAGATCCCACCTTTTTAGATAGCCCCTTCCATTTCGGCGTCCAGCTCTTTGTTACCTCAATACTAGAACGTTTGTGTAGGTTCCCTCTTTATCTATTCTAGTCTTTCCATATACATTACTGCTACCTCGGGGCTTGCCTGGCAGAGAGGGGAGAGTTCCGCTCATAGTGCTCGGGACCCGAGGGAGTTTATCTTGAAGGCTATGTCTTTGATAAGGGAGTAGTACCTCGAGTTGGGGAGGAGAGATTGCGGATAGGAAAAGTAGGTAGCACTACAGGTGCTTTCCCCAGACGAGGGTATCGCTGACCCTGCCGAGTAGTTCCTGAATGTATATATGTATCCCTATACATTAAGACCTCTTAACATGGTCATGCCCGACTTCTGTGTAAAGTATCGGGTTACTTTGGCACAGGTACACCGGTCATTTTGGCGAATATTGTTGATGATAAGGTTTTTGCGGATAAGGCGAGCTTGAATTCACGCTCGGTCACCTTATCAGGCTGTATTGGCCCTTTCACCTCCCATGTTTACTAACCTTGCGGTGTCGTTCATCCACGCCTTTTTTATTGATGATAATGAAGACGGATATTGGGAGTGGGTTAGCCTATTCATCCCAGTCCGAACGACTGATGTTATCCACGTGGAGCTTATGCCATTCCCTGAGAACGAAACTATACATGTGAGTAGAGTGTCCCGCGCCTTCTCAGATTTTGTTCATAGTGGAAGCTAGTTTTGTAATCATGTTTCCTTCTTTTCTGCAGAGATTTCATGGGTGTCGGGCAAAGTTCCTGATCTGCCTCGTTTGATCTGGAAGTTGGCGACCCACTCAACTTGTGACGAGCATAGGTGGCAAGCTGTGACTCGGGGTAGACTGAAAAAAAATGGCATGGTGTGTGTGTGTATAGTGCTTTTCCCTTGTCCCTTGTTTATTTGGAGAGGCATTTTTCCCCTTTTTATGTATTAAGCTTGTTGTCGTAGGTTTTGGAGAGCCTTCAAAGGCAAGGTTGTGCCCCTCCAGAGAGGAGTGGGGTTGTTGGCTTTCGAGTCAAAGGACGATAGTAATAAGCCAAAAATGTACTTGTAGGGTGATGGCGATTATGGCAAGGTGAAACGAGGTAGGGCCTCTGAGACGGAAGCATTGCCCGAGCTTGTCGCGCCCGAGGCTACTGGTTTTTAAAAGACAGCTCCTCCGAATGATCATGCTTCAATCGGGGTTAATTCTTGTAGGACTGATGGGACTAGATCAACAAATTTATGCTCTACCTTCAAGAAAGTCTTCCAATGTCATTTTGCGGTGAGCTTCAACACAGGCCTCCTGAATCTGCATCTTTCCTTCCTTACCGGGTTTTTCATTTTGCAAACCTTTGGCAGGCTTGGTTCGATTTGCTCCGCCATGGAGCTAAGCTCTACAAAGCTTTGGATGAGGGTAGATCCCTAAGGTTCATTTGCAAGGGGAAGGAAGTTGAGTTGCCACACTGGTGATACGAGGTATACCGAAGCTCGAATTACGAGAGCTATTTGACAGATCAGGTAACTTCTCATCCTGGTTGAGTATGCATTTCGGTTTTTAACTTTTATGGTTACCTCTTTGCCCATCTTAGCTACAGAAAAATATGGAGTCCCTGGAGGGTCTTACGGGTGAGGCCGACTGAATTTGGAATGAATCTTGCAAGCTGAGAGCTCGGGTGCAGGTCCAAGCTTCAGAAGAGAAAGATTCATTGGCTAAACTTTTGGCCCTCGGGGTCCAACTATTCTTAGCTCATGGAAACGCTATAGTTCAAGCGGATATGATCACGAAGATTGAATCCAAACTTTTAAAGGCCGGTGCTGAGATCGTTGTTGCTCAGACCGAAGTGGTACTGAATCATATTATGGACGATCAGGATATGGTGATTCATTGTAAGGACACTATCGATGCCCAAGCTGAGTTGAAGAGGATCCTTCATCATGGATAGAAGATCGAAGAATATTCTCATTGCAAATCTCAGGAAAGGTTCTTGAGTAAATCGGTGCTAGGGGTTTTGTACTCTCGAAAGAGTTGGTGCAAGCGAGGACGAATGAGCGTGATGCTCGATTACTAATGTCCGATGCCAAGGTGAGTGAAAATGAGGTCAATAGGCCGTAGCTCTCGGTGGTGGGGCGTAGACCTCACCTCCCGTATGTAGTACCATTAAGAGTATGTTTGTAGATGGAGAATGTATTTTTCCGCGTATGTACATGAAAAGAAAAAGCCCTTTGTGTATTTAGTTCTTATGTACCCCCTTTATGTTTACCTTATGGCCAGGTGGACTGGTTTTAGAGTTAGTGAGAATCCTCAGATTCGGGATATGGACCTGGGGCTCATTAGGCAAGCCCGGGGCATCTTATGCACTCAGTCGATGCGACCTTTAATGTAAGCAGGCATTTGATCACTTATGCTTTTGCTCAACTATTTCGGGTAATGCCTCCGAGTCGGGTTTTGACTCGGGCTCATATATCCCTCAAGCTTTTTATGTTTGAATGGAACATCGTCAATAGCTCTTATGCCTTTGATTGAAGCAATCTTTTACGTGAATGGCCCTGGGGCTTATTGTGTTTGCTTGGGCTGGCAACAATGGCTCTTACACTTTAAATCCTTTGGTTTTAGTCTCCGATTCAGGCTATGCTCGATCTCATTTGACCTTTAAGTTTTATGTTTAAATTGGGCGGGAAACAATGGCTCTTACGCTCTATCTTTAGGCGTGTGTGTAGCCCTGAGGCTCGTTAGGCTAGCGACAATGGCTCTTACGCTTTGCCCTTAGTCATATGTGTGGCCTTGAGGCTTATTAGTTTGGCGACAATGGCTCTTACGATTTGCCCTTAGGCATATGTAGGCTTTATTTTCCTCTCGGTAAGAACTTTTGCAATGACTTTGCCTGACCTGTTGTTGGTTCGGAAAGAACCTCGATTTCTAGTTGTTTGCAGTGATGTTCGAGCAGCTCGGGCTCGTAGGCTGAGTAGCTCGAAGCCTTATGATTTGGAGCAGACATGTTCAAAGATTTTTTGCCTATCGAGGGTAGCATGTTTAACCGGTTCTTTTCGATGTAGATTCGAAGTAATGGGCTATGATTTTGTAGCGATGGTCCAGCATCCTCGAGTCGCGTTAATTTGGCGAATGCAGCCATATGACCTTAGTCATCTATGTTTGGCCGGAGCCATTTTTTGGTCCCATGTATAGTAGTTTAGGCGTCTTTATCGAGGGTATGCCCTTTTAAGATTCTTATAAATTTTATATATAGCTGAACATCGAGATCGATTTTATGCCTGTAGTAAGGTCTTAAGAAACTTTCATGCCATTTGAGGTCTTACAGTTTTTGCTGATACTTGGTACAAGTATGATTCATGCCTTGCTTGAGGTCTTACAGCTTGTGTTGTTGCTTTGTATAAGTATTACAAGACTGAGTCTGCCCGCTCGGGGTCTTACAACCTCGGGTTTTTGGCTGAATAGTGATTGCCTATAGTCTCCAAGTCATTGAGTTCATTTCGGCATGATAGCCGTTACTCATAAGCTCGGGATTACCTCATTGAAGGGCTTACGACTTTGGAAATTGTGACCCAGAAATTGTGCGTATGCTGAGTTCTTTTGCACCAGTCTCCAAGTATTCGTGATGCTTTCTTTTTGGAGATATTTCATGGTTTTCGTGCTGCCTCATTGAGGGCTTACTAGTTTGGATTTTCGACCCTGAGGCCATGTGGGTACCGAATTATCGATGCCAGTCTCCGAGTATTCGGGACAATTTTTTATGGAGGAATCGTTCTGACGAAAATGCTGGGTTTTCTTTTTAGCATGAGTAATGTTGGAAAAAAGCATTCTTTGATTATTTTCCACTAGTACATATGCTTCCGCCATCGGGGCTCGGCAGAGCAGACACGGTTCATTCGAGCATTTGGTCCTGTACATCATTTTCCTATTGGGACCTTATTTTGCATTTCTTGGTTCTTTTGAGCGGATGATCTTCCGAAAGGACGTCCTTCGATTCTTGCGATTCATAGCAAAAGAAGCCTTGAAGACTTTTTGGATTCCCCTTAGGTAATATATAGGTGTTTCCTCGTTAAAAACCTGGCCGGTAAAACCCTCTTCTAGACAAAAGCTCGGTCAAAGGAAAACAGTGCAACAGATGCGTTTAAAACCTTAGGGTCTTCGGGCTGGGTGTGCACTTTTGACTATTTTGATTGAGTTCCTGTATAATGGATTAGTATAAAATATAAAATGAAAAGGGAGATGGTTATACCTTATCGTGGGATGCGTTTGGCAATGTTCTGAGGTTTGGAATGCCCCTGTTTTTTGTAATGGGCACTTGGTACGATCCTCTGCTTTGTTCAATCAGGCTTAGTCGATGATGTAGTTTGATTATCCTTAGGCTCTTTCGACAGTGGAGATATTGGCATAGGTTCCACGTCGTGCACCGCAAACATTTCCCTTACCGCGTGGTGCTCCACGTGGATGGTTTTAATCCCATCTTTTGTTGGGAATTTTATCATATGCTGGAGGGCTGACAGCACTGCTCTCATGCAGTGTATCCACGGTCATCTAAACATGGCGTTGTACCTCATGTCTCATTCGGTGACATGGAATTTGATATTTTGGGTCGTGCCGGCCATGCTAACCGAGAGAGTGATCTCTCCATTTTTTGTTTCTCTTGCCATATTGCATCCATAGAGGACTCGAGTGGCGATAAAGATTTGTCCTAGCAATCTGAGCTGCTCTATTACATTCAACCTGATAATGTTGGCCGAGGTACCTGGATCTGCAAGTACACATTTTTTTAAACTTATTTACGAGGAAAGAGATTGCTAGTGCATCGTTATGAGGCAGGGACAGGGTCTTAGAGTCCTCCTCGCTTAATGTGAATGCATCTTCAGGTACGTAACCCTGGGTTTTCTTTTCTCTGGTGATGGATATTCTTGTCTTTCTTATCTCGAGTTCTTGAGGAGCGTCAACGCCCCCTAAGATGATGTGTATAACATGTCGTGGCTCGTTTGGTTCATTCTTCTTGGAGGCCTCTCTTTTTCGAAATTGATTTTTCTCTTGGTCACTCAATAATTCTCTAACATGACCTTTGCTAAGTAACCTGGCCACTTCCTCACGTAGTTGGTGACAATCCTCGGTTCTGTGGCCATGCGTGTTGTGAAATTCGCATACACAGTTCTGATTCATTTGGGAAAAATCCGATTGTATAGGTCTGGACAATCTGGTATCCTTGATTTTGCCGATGGTGAACACGATGTCTGAAACATCAACATTGAAGTTGTATTCTAATAGGCGTGGTGCCCCTGTAGGCCTCATGTCTTTGTCGAATTTGACTCTGTTAGTGAACCCTCGAGGGTTCTGCCCGCGGTTGACCAGTCGGTTGTTACGATGCGGGTTGCGTCTCGGGGCATTTATTTTGTCTTCATTGTATGGCTAATTTATTTCTTTGTTTGGCCTTGACTCTTTTGCTAAGAGCCTATTCGGGTCTAACCCTGATCTTCGACTAGTATCGGTTGTAGACGTCCGACCAGGTTACGGTAGAATACTCAATCAAATTTTCTTTAGCTGCCTTGAGGTCAGTGAACACTTCTCGTTCAAGCTTTAAGTGAAGGCATGTATCACCCAGTCGTTAGAGACTAGGGTTAGTTCCATTCGTTCCGTTTGAAAGTTATATACGAACTCCCGCAACATTTCGTTCTCCCTTTGTCTGATCTTGAACACGTCAGACTTCCTCATTACTACTTGGATGGCACCGTCGTGTGACTTTATGAAGGAGTTTTCCAACATGGCAAATGAGTCTATAGAGTTGGGAGATAGATTATGGTACCACATCATGGCCCCCATTGACAGTACTTCCACAACCTTTTTCAGTATGACGTACTTGATCTCGTCGCCTTTTATGTCATTGCCGTTTACTGCGCACGTGCTCGTTGGGGTCTAAGGTACCATTTTATTTTGTGAGTTCTAGCATTCTGAACTTCCTTGGAATAGGTTATGAAGTCGCTTCCTCCTGGAACGATCACTGCACGAACTTCCTCGAGTCTATGCCTTTCAGGACTGGGGGCGCGCTCGGGATTTGGTCGACCCTAGAGTTGTAAGTTTCGACCTTCTTGTCATTGGATTCTATCATTTTCTCACCCTATTTGATCCTTCTGGTAAGGTCCTCGGGCATTTTTACAATAGCAGGGATGGCTATCAAACCATTATTGCTAAATCCCTCTGGTATCTATTCGGCTGAGGGAGTTGTTCCTGGTGCTACGGCGCTGGAAGTTTTTTAGTGGCTTTACAGCTGAGCGATAGCCAGCTGTTGTGCCTGCAACATTTCAAAGATAACATGAAGGCTCAATTCATGTTCTTCTCGAGCTGTGTTTTTTTGGCTTCATGTTTGTCGCCTTGTTGTATGCTCTTGTCAGTGTGTGAGGTTTCATCGATCTGTTGGACATCTCGCAAACCCGCATCCGCTGGAATCGGTATAGGTGTATTATCGGGGTTCACTTGTGGCGCGCCGATGATTGGAACAGCTACATCATTCTCTCTGTGGTTTTCGAGGTTGTTGTTCTAAACTCTATTCACTTAGCCAAACATTTTGACCTGAAATCAAAGATCTTGGACAAGAAGAAGTGTTAAAGATAACTTGCGTTGTCTAACGAAACTAGCAAGAAAGTAATCTCTATTATTTTTTAGCCCCACGGTAGGTGCTAAGATGTTTACCGTGAAAATGGTAATAACAATTAAATTTGTCGATGGGACTCTAAAAAAACCTGATTTATTTTTATGCTAGTTTGTTAAGTAGCTGATGATATGTGTGTGATGTTTAAGGGTGAGATGTCAGTTAAAATAAAGCGGTAATGGAACTGATGGATAGCCGACCGGGGCTTCAAGGTAGTCTATTTGGGACCTCGAGGTCGGGTCCCGAGCTCGGGCTCGAGCTATCACGTGCAGTCGGGGAAGGGCTAACAGATGCAATAATGTTAAAGGAGGCTCTTTATAGCCAATGATAAGCAATAAATTAAGAACAAGTATGAAGATAATAAAATAGATCAACAATATCGAGAGAGTGTGTTAGAGAGAAAATAGAGAGAGATATATCATATATTTCAAGTAGAGTACTTGGAGCAGCATTCGTTCTTCACAAACTAGTAAGAATCCCTTTTATATTGAAAGGGGAAAGCTTATATGGTAAGGCATCCATTAGTTGTAAAGGTGTGGAGAAAAGGCTGGAAGTGACACCCGAATTAGGGCTCGGAGTAACCTGGATAGATTTTGTCAGATTTATCCACCTTTTGGGAACTCCCATTTTTACTTGAGCCCCGACCGATATTCTCTTAAGCCCGGGTGTCGATTTGTTCCGAGGAAGAAGACTCGAGCACATCCTTACAGCCTCGAGGTTTCGAGGAAATCTTCTGAAATGCCTTGATGACGAAAAATTTGACCGGTTATTCCTTATGCAAAGTTATCTTTCACGCCTTTTATTTTCCAAGATATCGATTTCAGGTCAATATGTCTAACTCAGTGAATGTTGGTAAAAACAACAATCTCGAGGAGCACAGGGAGAACGATGTGGATGTTCGGGTGTTCGTGTACCCAAGGATTGCGCCAGGACCAATCCCCGTGAAAGCGAACTCGCCCGATGCCCAACAAATCGATATAAGCTCCCACACTGACAGGAGCGTGCACCAATGGGATCAACAAGAAGTACAAAAAACCCCAACTGGAGAAGAACGTGAGGTTAGCCTTTATGTTATTTTTGAAATGTTTCAGGCACAACAACTAACTATTGCTCAGCTGCAAAGAAACTAGAAAACTCCTAGCACGGTAGCACCGGGGACAGATCCCCCAGCCGAATAGGGACCTGAGAGATTGAGAAATAAAGGATCGATAGCCGACCCTGTCATCATAAGAATGCTCGAGGACCTCACCGAAAGGACCGAATCGGGCGAGAAAATGATAGAAGCTAATGAATAGAAGGTCGAGACCTACAACTCCAGGGTCGACCAGATGCCGGGCATGCCCCGGTTCTAAAAGGTGTGGATTTGAAGAAGCTTATACAAAGGTCGTTCCCCGAGGAAGAGACCCCAAAACCCATTCCGAAGAAGTTCAGAATGCCAGAGCTGCTAAAGTACAATGGGACCTCATACCCCAGTGAACACGTTACTTCTTACACTTGCATAGTAAATGGCAACGATATAAAGAATGTCGAGATCGATTCCATATTACTTAAAAAGTTTGGGGAAACACTCTCAAGGGGGGCATGATGTGGTATCACAACTTAGCTCCTAATTCCATAGATTCATTCACCATGCTAGCAGACTCCTTTGTAAAGGAACATATCGGTGCCATCAAAGTAGAAACGAGGAAATTCAACATTTTCAAAATTAAGGAAAGGGAGAATGAGATTCTGCGGGAATAAGTATCTCACTTTCAAATGGAACGGATAGAGCTATAGCAAGTCTCCGACGACTGGGCAATGTAGGCTTTCACTCAAAGTCTGAATGAATGAAGCTCGGTTGCTTCAAAATAGTTGAAACAGAATTTTAACAAGTATCTAGCTTTGACCTGGTCGGATGTCCACAAGCGGTATCAGTCGAAAATCACGGCTGAGGATGACCAGTTGGGAGTCCCCTCGGGCTCAGTATACCCAAGCAGGCTCTCGGCAAAGGAGCCAAAACCAAACAAATAAATATATCATCCGTACATTGAAGACAGGAGGAACGCCCCAAGGCACAACCCACCTCGCAATGATCGAAGGATAGACCGAGGACAAGATCCTTGGGGACTCACCAACAGAGCCAGATTCGATAGAAATGTAGGGCCAACACAGGCACCGCACTTGTTTGAATACAACTTCAACATCGATGTATCGGACATCATGGTCGCCATCAGTAAAATCAAAGATGCCAGATAGCCCAGGCCTATACAATCGGATCCTTCATAAAGAAATCACAACTAGTGTTTGAGTTTCACAACATGCACGGACATAGGACAGAAGATTGCCACCAACTCCGAGAAGAGGTAGCTCGAATACTTAACAAAGGTCATCTCCGGGAAATCCTCAGTAATCAAGCCAAAAATCAGTTCCAGGAAAGAGAGGCGGCCAAGAAGAATGAAGAAAACGAGCCACAAAATGTCATCAACGTGATCTTGGGAGGCGTCAATGACCCGCAGGAACCCGTAATGAGAAGAACAAAAATATCCATCACCAGAGAGAAGCGAACCCAGGGATATATTCCCGAGGACGCCCTCAAATTCAGGGAAGAGGACATCAAGACCTTGTCTCAACCTCACAGTGACGCACTGGTTATATCCTTCCTTGTGAATTCTTTTCAAATAAAACGTGTACTCATTGATCCAAGTAGTTCAACCAACAATGTCAGGTCGAGGGTTATAGAGCAGCTCAGACTGCTTGACCAAATTGTGCCCTCCACTTGAGTTCTCAACGGATTCAATATGGCAAGTTAAACAACAAAAGAAGAAATTACCCTCCCGGTCACCGTGGCCGGCACAACCAAAAAGGCCATATGCCATGTCATCAAATGAGACATGAGGTATAACGCCTTATTCGGAGGAACGTGGATACACATCATGAGGGAAGTACCATCCACTCTACACCAAATGATGAAATTCCCGAAAAAGGATGGGATTAAAATCCTCTACGGGGAAGAAATGCGGCAAGTGAAATGTTCGTGGTACATGACGTGGCACCGGTACCCGTACCTCCGCTTGCAAAAGAGCAAAAGGCTAATCAAGCCACACCCCTAATTGAGCACAATTAAACTAAATAAATACCGTACCGCGTCCTCATCTCGAGTGATTGGAACATATCTTCCGACCCTCAGAACATCACCAGCGCATCTCAACTAAGATATAACCATCTCCCTTTTCTTTTCTTATTTTAGACAAACCCTTATACAGGCACCCTATTGAAAAAGTCAGAACGATAACGGAGTTCGAAGACCTTGATATTTGAAAGCATCTCTTGCACTCTTTTCCTTCCACTAAGTTTTTTTCCTGAAAACGGTTTTAACGGCAAGAATTTTAACGAGGCAACATTTGCATGCTACCTAAGGGAGGCTCTCCAAGTATCCGAGGCTTCTATCGAAATCAACCTCAAATGCTGGTGGATATCCCCTCCCCCCACCACAAATATCATCTGCTTGGAAGAGCCAAGAGATGCCGAATCGGGTCCCTATAGTAAAATGATGTACCAGGCCAAACGGTCGAACGAACCGTGCCCGTATAGCCGGGCCCCCGACGGTGAATACATTTACACTTGTGCCAAATAATTTAAGCATATCTTTTTTCAAATAATATCGCACCTACACAAAACATAATTTCTCCACTGGAAACATCTTGAAGACTCAGGGATCGGCATCAACAATTCAACGCCCGAATGTCCTCTGGGTCGGAACTTCAAAAACATAAACCCTCAGGTGAGGCAACAATCACAAAACATCTCCATGTCCAAAAGTGCCCGACACTAGAGAACTGGCACCGATATCTCCAAGAACGTATGACCTCCGAGTCGGGACTCCAAAATCACAAGCCCTCAGGTGAGGTAACAATCGCAAAATATCACCAAGACAAAGTGCACCGACACTCGGGTACTAGCACTGATATCTTCAAGAACACATGATCTCAGGGTCAGGGTATCCAAAATCGTAAGGCCTCGACAAGGCTATAAAAATTTTGAGAGTAGTGGCTCCCAAGTCAGGAAACCCTCGATGACTCGGGGACTGCCGTCAAGTGCCACCTCCATCGACTTATCAAAACCCGAGTTGCTAAGACCCCGAGCGGGAAGACTAGGCCTCGTAAGACCTACATAAGGTAGCAACTATATCAATAAGACCTCAATGGCATGAAAAAATATTAAGACCTCAGCGGCATGAAAAAAATATAAGACCTCAACAGCATGAAAAAAATGTAAGACCTCAACGGCATGAAAAATTTGTAAGACCTCAAGCAAGGCTTGAACCACACTTGTACCAAGTGATAAAACTCTAAGACCTCAACGGCATGAAAAATATGTAAGACCTTACTAAAGTCATAAACTCGATCTTAATGTTTCGGCTATATATCAAACTTGTAAGACCCTCTATATAGATACTGAAACTACCTCATTCGTTGCTCAAAGCCTCCGGCCAAGCACAGGTGACTCCGATCATAGGGTTGTACCAGCCAAACTAACGCGACTCGGGGATGCCCGACCGTCTCTACACGGCCTAAGAGCCATTGTCGCCAGCCAACATAGGCCTTCAAATTACTTCGAATCTACATCAGAAAGAACTGGTTAAACGGGCTACCCTCGAAATAGGCAAAAGAACTTCGACCACGTCAGCACCAAATCATAGCTTTTGAGCTGCTAAGCCTCAAAACTAAACCTCCCGAGGCGCTCGAACATCGCCGCAAGTTTCTTAAAATCAAGTTTCATCCCGAACCGATGATGAGCCACGAACAAATTACTTCAAAAGTCCTTAACAAGAGGAAAATAAAGCCTACATAAAAGGTTGCATCGATCAAGCGTGTAAGAGCCATAGTCGCCAGCCTAATGAGCTTCAGGGCCACACACACAAAAAGTCGCTTCGACCAAGCGCGTAAGAGCCACTGTCGCCAGCCTAAAATCTAAAAACATAAGGGTCAAAATGATCTCGAGTCGTAACCCGATTCAAAGAATGGACCCAAAATAGTAAACTATAAATGCCTATGGGCAAAGCGTAAGAGCCACTGTCACCAACTTACATTAAAAGGTCGCTTCGACCCAAAGCATGAGAGCCATTGTCACCGGCATAAAATTAAACCATTCGAAGGTTAAATAACTCGAGTCGATGCCCGACTCAGGGACTGAGCCAAAAATAGGTTGCATAAATATTCCTAAGATAGAAAGTACGTAAGAGCCTACGGGCCAGTTCAATGAGCCTCGGGGCCACATCACTACACTGAGGATTCCTACCAACGCAAAAACCAGCTCGCCTGGTCAAAACTAAGACCGAAAAAGATATGAAAAGAGTAAAGCCGCAAGGATTTCTTTCATACACATGCGAGAAATGCAAACTCTAGCTACAAACATATTTTGAAAATGCTACATACAGATGAAAAAATATATGCCCCCTAGGGGTTACGGCCTGCCGGTCTCATACTCGCTCTCCTCGGTGTTTGTCAAAAGCAACCGAGCATCACGCTCATCCGCCCTTGCTAGTGCCAATCCTTCTGAGAGGGCGAAACCCCTATCACGGATCTCCTCCAAAGTCTTTCTTCAAGACTCGCAACAAACATATTCTTCAATCCTCCCTTCGCGGTCGAGGATCCTCTCAGCTCGACTTGAGCAACGGCAGCATCCTTTAAGTGGATCGCTATCTCCTAGTCAGCCTTATTCTAGCTCGTTGCAGCTTATGCCCAAGCATTAACGATCTCAGCCCTGACTTTGAAAAGCTCGGATTTGAGTTTCGCAATCATTTTCATCTGAAACAAAGCACTACCACGAGCCAAGCAAAGTAGAGCTTTAAAAGTAGGAACTTTAGACAGGGTGTCCTTCTCCTATAAAGCCTGAGCCTTCGCCCGAATCCTCACCTCATCATGCTCACGCCTGGCCCAGCTAATTTTATCTCGAAGGAACAACAGAGATTCCATCTTCTTTTGCAACTGAAATAAACTAAGCATTAGCCCCTAGAACTAAGAGATGGAATGCACGCTCACCCGGGACAGTAAAATACCTGCTCTCTTAAGTGGTTCTCGTAATTCAAGCTCCGCACCACCTCATACCACATATGTACCAACTCGGCTTTGTTTTTATCACAACGGAACCTAAGGGATTTCTCCCCATCCAGAGCATTCCGTAGCCTGGCTTCATAGTGAAGCAGACCAAACTTAAGCTTATTGAATGCCAGCAAAAGAAAGCCCAACAAGGAAGGAAAGTCGCGAAGAGTCCTATGTTGAAACTCACCACAAAGTGAATTCGTCAAAGGTCGAATGCACACCTACCAATACAATCCCTTCGGCCCTGAAAGAGCCTATTCCGGTCGAAGCATGGTTGCTCAGTGTACGTGACCCTGAGTTTCTAGTATCTCCTGAAATGCTATTGACGGGAAAAGGAAGGTGACAGCAACGGAGAAACCCTCTTTCCAGAACCAGGAGTCGAGGACACGACAAGCCCGGATGACGCTTCCGCTTCGAAGCCCTGGTACCACTCCGACTTACTTTGAGTACCATCACCCTAAGAAAGAACCTCTCGTTCATTGTTACCGTTCTATAACTCGGGAGTTGGCAACCCTCCCTCCTCCCCGAAGGAGCGCAGCCTTACCTCGAAAGGCTCTCCAATGCCTACAACAGTAAGATTAATGCGCATAAGGAGGGACATGCTTCTCCACATGAAAGAAGGGAACAGAAGGAATAGCACAACACTTGTCACACCTCCTTTTTCACTACACCCCGGGAAAGGTATAATAAATAGGAGTTTTTCCAATTAAAGGAAAATCGAAACGGGATTTATTTATTTAAATATTTCGAGTCGCCACTTGGGAGATTTATGGTGTCCCAAATCACCGGTTTGAAATCCCGAATTGAGGAAAGGGTTGACCCTGTATTACAGTCTGCGAACCAGAAATCCAGATAAGAAATTCTATTAACCCGGGAGAAGGTGTTAGGCATTCCCGAGTTCCGTAGTTCTAGCACGGTCGCTTAACTGTTATACTTGGCCCATTTATCTGATTTTATACATGTTTTAGCCTACGTGCAATTTTAACTTTTGACCGCTTTTATTTAATTATTTTTTAAGAAAGATTGCAACGCTATTTAAAATATGTCTCGGGCTACACCAAGGCAAAACTAATCCTAATTGACTAAACTAAAGACGAAACTATTTTGTGTTTTTGAAATTATATAAAGATAAAAATAAGAAACTATTTTTTTTTGTATTTTTTAAAAATTATGAAAAATACATAAACTGAAATATTTTTTTAATTTTTATATTTGGTAATAAAATAAAGTAAAAGAGTCAAAATGAGTTGAAATAGAGTTGTCCCTCTTTGACTAGAAACGCGAAGCGTTTTGGGACAAAGAATGACTAGACATTTTTTTGACCCGACCCTTATTTCAGGAGACCGAAACTAAGAGAATAGGAGAATGACCGAGACCTGGTATCTGAGCTGCCTACATATCCTTGGCTATAAAGGAATCAGGCCAAATGTAGTTCAGAAGTGAGTGAGATGATGGAGTATGCCGAGGTGGAGAGCCCGTCGAGGTGCCGTTCCGCTGAGGTTCCAGTCCGCGGTCCCGTTATTACATCAAAATCAAAAGGAATGAAAAAGACTAACTAAGCCTGTCAACTATGAGTTATAGATTCCTATCTATAAGTCTTAAGAAGCTTGATCTTGAGTCTTGAATGATTCTTCATGCAGACTATGGATATGAACCTTGATGCTTGCTAGTTGCAGATGCTACTTCATTCTTCCTCAGCTTTTCGGACCAAACCCAGACACCACACCATGCTTGTGACTTCATTCATGTCTTAAGCAGCTCACATCTTTCATCAACTTTTGCATTTGGATTAACTTCTTGCCCTTCTCATTTTTCTTTATTGTAACTAACTTCTGTTGATCACCTCGGACTGTTGACTCACATTTTTGTCGCGAGCTACTTTTGTTGCTGACTTGAATTGTAATCTGAGATGTTTTGCCATTTCTCCGAGTGATGCTTGACCGCTAAAACATGAAATGTAGTCCTCTGTTCTCCATGCGGGCTCCTGGTTACCAATACTCGAACTGTCTTCCTTCGAAACTGCTTTCCCTTGAAACGTGAGTCATCTGCCCTCGTTCTCCAGGTGGGCGCCTAATTACATAAAAATAAAAGAAATTTTTCTGCCCCAGTTTGCACTAGGAAGATTTGTGAGTTGTTAGCAATATCGTAAACCACTTATGCTATTGATGCAATGATGAGGGTAAACTAAAGAATAGACTAGGAAAACTATAAACTAAACTTGACTAAAGTAAATACTGATCCTATTCTCCAGGTAGGGCTCCTGATTTCAAAAACTAAAAACTGAGCCTCTTTTCTTTCAAATCCAGACTTCCCTTTTTCTTCTTTTTTTTTTCAAATCTAGAGTTCGCTTCTTTTTCATATTATCCTAGGTGAAAATCCATCAGACTAGGTTTTCTATCTTAGGAGAAAGATTCATCAGACTAAGACGTTTATCCTAGGAGAAAATTCATCAGACTAGGTCTTTTTCTATCTTAGAAGAAAGATTCATCAGACTAAGACGTTTATCTTGGGAGAAAATTCATCAGACTAGGTCTTTTTCTATCTTAGGAGAAAGATTAATCAGACTAATACATTTATCCTAGGATAAAATTCATCAGACTAGGTCTTCTATCTTAGGAGAAAGATTCATCAGACTAAGACGTTTATCCTAGGAGAAAATTCATCAGACTAGGTCTTCTATCTTAGGAGAAAAATTCATCAAACTAAGACGTTTATCCAAGGAGAAAATTCATCAGACTAGGTCTTTTTCTATCTTAGGAGAAATATTCATCATACTAAGACGTTTATCCTATGAGAAAATTCATCAGACTAGGTGTCACGACCCTAAACCCGGTCATGATGGCGCCCAACCCAACAGCTAGGCAAGCCCGACCAAATGTGCTCTCAACTCGAGCTTAGAGCTCATACACGATTTATTTAGAAATCCTTAATAGTGATATAAACCAAATATGCTGATAAATATAAAACAAAATATTCCGAAAATCTCACAGAACAACATAATTTCCCAGAGACCTGAGGTCACGAGCCAAGAGCCTCTACCAGAATATCAGAACAATACTGAAAATAAATCTACAAGTCTGAATGTACGCGGAAAGAATAAAACAGTAGAGTAATAAGGGGAAATGTCGGGTCCTGCGGACGCCAGGCAGCTACCTCGACGATCCCAAATGAAACTCTGGATCAGCACAAAGCTCAGCTAAGCTTCCAAATACCTGAATCTGCACACATGGTACAGGAAGTCGAGTGAGTACTTCCAACTTAGCGGTAATAAAAGTAAATAATGTTGAGGAAAAGAAAACCACACAAAGCACTATCTCGTGCTATAGAATACATAATCACATTTTAGATTTCAGTACACTTCCATGGTATTTCTCTATAACATATCTAAGTAGATTTTTAATTCTCTTTTTAACATCTCTTCTTTCATTATTAACAGTTCAATACATGGGTACAACATCAAACAGTAAGTCTGCACTCAAATCAGCCCCTTGGGCTCAGCACTCCTTTAACAATTTTTCACCAGGGTATCTGGTCAACAAGGCAAATAATACATGTATGCCAATAATGTATGAGTGCTAAATGTCATGCCACGTAGTACAAACAGAAACCAATGCATGAATGCAATGCAATGCACATGACCGCTACGGCGCGTAGCCCGATCCATTTGGGCGCCCGGCGCTCACTGTGGGGTTTCAGACTTCGGAGGGGCTCCTACAGCCCAAGCGCAATATAAATATCACTCCCGCTACGGCGTGCAGCCCGATCCATACATATGCATAGTCATGAATGCACATAAGCCTCTTGGGCATTAATCACATAGAAATTCTCAGCTAAAATACCAGTTAAACATCAGTTAA
>MU777783.1:161846-197192 GCA_026770625.1 Nicotiana glauca
TTCCGATTGCGCTCCTAAGCCTTAAATCATCACCCGGAGCTAACCGAATCATCAGAATTCAATTCCGAGCCCTCTAACCATATAGTCAACTTCCGGTTGACTTTTCTAATACAAGCTTCCTTCTAAGAGGTTATGTGCCTCATTTTCAACCAAAACCAATTCAATTACACCCGATCAACTCTAAATCTGATATAAAAACATGAAGAAACACAATAAGGGGTAAATGGGGCAGTAACTCACGTGACAACGGGTCGGGTCGTCACACTAGGTCTTCTATCTTAGGAGAAAAATTCATCAGACTAAGACGTTTATCCTAGGAGAAAATTCATCAGACTAGGTCTTTTTCTATCTTAGGAGAAAGATTTATCAGACTAAGACATTTATCCAAGGAGAAAATTCATCAGACTAGGTCTTTTTCTTTCTTAGAAGAAAGATTCATCAGACTAAGACGTTTATCCTAGGGGAAAATTCATCAGACGAGGTCTTCTATCTTAGGAGAAAAATTCATCAGACTAAGATTTTGATCTTAGGAGAAAATTCATCAGACTAGGTCTGTTTTTTTTTTATATCTTAGGAGAAAGATTCTTCAGACTAAGATTTATATTGGGAAAAAAATCCATCAGACCAGGACTTTTTATCCTAGGAGGAAAAATGTGAAGATCAATGGCAAGATTTTATGCATAATAGCAAGACAAATAAAGGCAAAGATTTAAGAAACTTCCCTTTGTAGTCTCTTCTCTTCTTTTCTTTTCCTTCTCTTTTTTAGTCACTTTCCTTGCACCGCTTTATTCCTGTTTCACACAAAGAAAAATTTGTCAGTTTAGAAAATGGTGGTCAGTTTGTGGCCTTGAGTCTTGAGCAGCTTGGATTTTGCTCGATCAGCTTCAATAAGTTTCAAGAAACTCTTTCTCTGCATCAACCCTAATTGTTCCACACCCAGTACCCCTCATATTTGTGGCTTAACCAGCCCTATCCCAACTGGAGATCTTTGATCATGTGACCTTTCGGATATCTTGAATGACTTCCTGCTTTTTGAGCAATTTGTCTGTCAGAGAAACTCACAAGTTATCTTTGATTGAGCCAAATAGGCTGACAAGAGTCTTTTGGGGGAGCCTTTACATGAATCCTCAAGGTATGTTGATAGTAACCACTGAGTGCGCTGCTGAAATTTACTTTGTGCAACTGAAAAGCTGGTAGTAGATTTTGAAATCTTTTCTTGCTTGTTTTGACAAGGACTGACTCGGAATGAAGGACACAATGATGCAAAAACAAGTGTTAACAAGAAATTCCCCCTATCGGAAGGACAGAAGGAAGAGTTTTTTCCTCTTCTTTTTTTATAACTAGCCTTAATGATCATGTCATGCATTTTGGACTCAACGGCCTAATATACCAAACTAATCTGATCTTCCCTTTTACCATTCTTATGACATTTGAAGTCGGGCTTGTTTGTGCCAATTCTTCGCATCATCTTCACGACTCACTTTCGACAGGTAGTGCCCGAGGGGTTTTCACTAACAAGTCTCTGTCATTTATTCATCTCTGCTTACCGTCGTCTTACAGTGCCTGTGAGGGTTTTCACTAATAAGACTCTCTCATTTTTCTTTTATTTTCTTTCCTCTTTTTTTTTGGGAGCAACTTGGCAGTGTTCTATGTCGTGGGACGACTATTGCTCATTGCATCCATTTCTTGGCATTCTTGAAGGTTGATCGGGAGGTCTTTGTTTGGAAGTTTTTTTGGATAGGATTGGAAAGAAATTTTCGAATTTTCTTTTCAATTTTTTGGATAGGATTTGAATCTTGAATTTTCTTTTCAATTTTCAAAAGAAGAATGACAATATTTTTGTATTTTTTAATTTTGAGAAGAAATTAAAAGAAAATATTTTTTTTATTTTTTTAAAAATTAGTGTCTAAAAGAAAGACTTTCTAAAGAAGCAAGTAATGGAAAATATTTTTTTTTTTGGATTTTTTGAAAAGTATAGCCCGAAACCGATGAGATTTGCCTACGTATCTCACATCCGGTGAGAATCAGACCCGCGTAGTTCTGCCAAATAAAATAAAATATTTTTGAATACAAGACTCTCTTTTTCTTTTTCCTTTATCTCTTTTTTTCATTTCATTTTCTCAAAAATTCGGCAGAGCTTCGGCTCTATTTGGACATTGGTTTTTTAAAACAGGCGATTAACTCTCTTTAACCCTCGTACTGCTATTTCCCTTTTCTCAACTTTTCCAAATATTCAAAAGCCGGTCAGCATGCAAGTTAAAAACAAATAAATGCACAAGTAGCAAGTAAGATGCATCGGGATAGTCTTTTTCATTTTTGGTACACATGTCCTAAACAGACCCAACCCCTGTGTTGAGCCTCCAAAGTCAAATGCACATGATGCAAACAAACGTTCCTATTAAGGATCCGGCATGAGGCTGAGTTATTCTAGGTTCAAAACCTAGGTATTTGTTCTAGACTGTGTACCCTAGCGTACAACTCGAGTCGAGAACGGGGCTACGTACCGGGGACCCGAAAGATCATCCGGATTAGTAACTTGTCCGAACCTCTTTCTTATTTCATGGTATGATACTAACAAAATAGGGAGTCTCGACCAGCGACTACATCCCCGAAGATAAGAAAACAAGGGTTTCGTAACGGTTTATATGTACAGTTCAAATAATATCAAAGCGGTAAGAGCATCATTTTGCACATTGAGCCCAACATGTAAAAATATCATATAATAAACAAAGCCAAATACAACAATTATTCTAAGCTCGAATTTTTGAACAATAAACCAGAAGTTCTGGGTTCATTTCCCCAGCAGTGTCGCCAGAGCTGTCACACCTCCTTTTTCACTACACCCCGGGAAGGATATAATAAATAGGGAGTTTTTCCAATTAAAGGACAATCGAAACGTGATTTATTTATTTAAAGATTCAGAGTCGCCACTTGGGAGATTTATGGTGTCCCAAGTCACCGGTTTGAAATCCCAAATCGAGGAAAGGGTTGACTCTGTATTATAGTCTGCGAACCAGAAATCCGTATAAGGAATTCTGTTAACCTGGGAGAAGGTGTTAGGCATTTCCGAGTTTCGTGGTTCTAGCACGGTCGCTTAACTATTATACTTGGCCAATTTATCTGATTTTAAACATGTTTTAGCCTACGTGCAATTTTAACTTTTGACCGCTTTTATTTAATTATTTTTTAAGAAAGATTGCAACGCTATTTAAAATATATCTCGGGCCACGTCACATAAATGCACCCGTAGCCCAAAACACAATTTATCTAACGTTGAGATTTGGATTTTGGTCACATGAATGCGCACTCGAGTTTAGGAAGGTAAAATTATCAAAATAACGCGCCAAAAGCAACTACATGTTGGCAACTTTACGAGGGCCATGGAAATTTGCTAAATGGCACGCTTCGATTCTAATTTCAAAGGATTGTACTCAACTAAAGCAAACTACGGATGTTCATAATTATTTATCTTTTCTAAACTACTTTGAGATTAAGTATAAAAACCACACCATGGGAACCATAACCCTAGTTGTGATGAATTAATTATGTGCGCAAAACAAACTACGATGAGAGTTAAACAAACAAGAATGTGAGCACGAAAAGTTTTTCTAAGATTAATAAAGTTTCGTCAAAATTCCAAATCTGCCTTTTAAATAAATTCTCGTGTCCTAACACTCCAACACTAGAAGAATGTAAAATTTAACTAATTTCCATTAATCTCTTAATTAAATAAATCAATCCAAAGTCCACACCTATTCCGTATATCAAGGAACCTAGCACCATATCAATGTTAACATAAGGGCATTAATTTAAAAAAAATCTTTAAAATAATTCAAACAAACAGATGATCCAAATACTCCAATTCTACCATTTAAATGCATTAAGCTAATCAATGAAACCAAGCATAGTCGTCAATTAAATATCAAAAACACAAAAGCAGGCAGCGAAATTTTTGTTGTGAAACTGAAACAAAAGATAAGAAAGCGTCGACCTCAAAGAGCGATAACTTTCTGATTAATAGAGTTCCGAGTTTACATTTCTATTCAGTATAGAAGGAAACAAGAATCTGACCAAAGAATTGAGCAGCGAACAAAGATGCTAACAGTGACACAGACGCCACGGAACCTCAAACAACCATTCAGACCACACCCATATCAGTTTCTGCTCAAAGTTTATGTCGTGTTTGGTGCGTAGAAAAAGATGAAAATGGCTGTGTGTATCTAGGCTCAAAGAAGAAGGAAAGGCTGAGAGGTTGTTGGTCGACGAGGTGGACGAGAGGCCGCTGGTGTTCTTTTCAACTCGTTTTCCGGCGAGCTGCGGTGGCAACGAGCGATGGCTGTTATGTGTAGGTGTGGAAGGTCGACTGGTTACGGTCTTAGAGAGGAAGCTCGCTGGGGTTTTGTGGTCTAAAGCCTCATGAGGAAGATGAAGATCTTCAGCCTTTTCTTTTCTGTGAACAATGCTCGTTAGCCTTAGGTCTCTAGCTTAGGTTCTTAGCGTTTGTTCTCTTGGAGGAGATGAGCTCCAGGTCTTGCCTTTTTTTTTTCCAGAAGAAGCTACTCTTTTTAGGAGTTAGTTTATATCTAGGAAATTAGATCTAAGGTTATTTTTTGTGTATTTTGCCAATTTGTCTCTAGGTCTTTTTGTATTAAGTCCTTCGGGTCTTTTTATTTATTTTTTTGTCCTAAAGAAGAGTCTAGAAGGGTCCCTAGACTACACAATGCCTTTTAAAATAAGATAGAAATACTACACCATGGCAAAACTAATCCTAATCAATTAAACTAAAGACGAAACTATTTTTGTGTTTTCGAAATTATGTAAAGATAAAAATAAGATACTATTTTTTTGTATTTTTTAAAAATTATGAAAAATACATAAACTGAGATTTTTTTGTAATTTTTATTTTTGTTAATAAAAAAAATAAAAGAGTCAAAATGAGTTGAAATAGCTATATTAGGCCTAAATTAAATATTTGCGGGCTAAAATATAAAAAATCTTGGGGAGGGTCAAAAATTACATTTCTACAACACTCACCATGGTATTTTGCAGGACAAAGCTCGCCACTTGCGCTCATCATAGATTGAGTGGATCGCCAATTCTTGGACCCAATCCGGCAGATTAAGAACGTCACTAAATGCCCATGAAATCGCTGCAGAAGAAGAAGGGCAGGTACGATTACGAAGTCAGTTCTCGCCATAGAAAAATTAAGAAAACGCGAAATGCACCACTTACGTGTGTAATTCCATTCCTCAGGAAATGGCATATGATCCACAGGGATAATGTCAGCGGTATGCGCTCGGATGAAACGACTGATCCATCACCGACCTTTATCCTCCTAGTCATAAAAAATGAAGGGCGTGGTCGATTGACATCGCCAGGTTAGCAGACCTCGACGGTGAAAGTGCCGGTACAGCCTAATAAGATGACTAGGAAAAAATTTAAGCCCTTCCTTCTCCGTAAAAAATCTCACCATCAACACCGTTCACCAAAACGACGAATGGACCTACGCCAAGGTAACCCAATACTCTAAGCAGAAGTCAAGCACAACCCTATCAAGGGGCCCAGTATGAAAGGATACGTGTACGCATTCAAAAACCCATCGGCATGATCTGTGAAGACCAGAGTTGAAGCTCTCCTCTCTCTGTTAGACAGGCCTCGACATATCGGTCTTGGCGGTGACAAAATTAGAGAACTAAAAAGAAGGAATATGTGCAGATGCATTAGTGCTGAAATGCCAAAAGGCTGACGCAGAAAAAGATGGGAAATTGCTTAAAATGGTGGAACTTTCAAACAGCCATAAACAACCTCATTTATATATGGAAAAAACGGCGACGATTTGCCTACATCGAAGCCAATCGGGAACGCTAACCGATAATTCCTTCTCTAGTCCCGAGGTAGTACCTAACCTCGAGGACCTCCGTCAGAATAAGGTTATGCTCCAGGAAGACGATAACGCTTTCTCCAGTCCCGAGGTAGTACCTGACCTCGAGGACCTCTAACAGAACAAAGTTAGGCTCTAGGAAGCCAATAACTCTTAATCTAGTCCTAAGGTAGTACTTGACCTAGAGGATCTCCATCCAAAAGAAGTTAAGCTCTAAAAGGCAAACAACATCACCGCCAATCCCGAGGTGGTACCCGACCTTGGGGATTCTTTGTTAAAAGGGAATCAGGCTCTATCAAAATAAGCATTTAAACTCTACCCGTATAGGCTTGGTCCCGGGGTACTGTCCGAGATCAGACAAACCCTCTTTCAAGATCCATCTACAACACCTTAAGGCTATTTACACTAAGGCCAAAGCAGGTTTCCAGGTGGTCCAAAATTGAACGAACCTCTGCTCGAGGACCACCCTCGAGAGATCAAAGGCAGTCCCTATTCACAGGCCTCCGAGAAAAATTATTCTCCAAGGTTACCATAGAGTTATGTAATAAATCATGGTTTCAAGGCCCTAAATGTCACTTTAGTTATACTCGAAGTCAAGGTCCCGGCGACCCGAATTCATCAGCCCGGTCTGGGTTTGATTCAAGGCCATACTAATTAATCGAATGCTAGAAAGAATGCTCATACACAGGCCTGATATTAGCAACTGTGGATAGAGTCATACATTCATTGTCTCCACAAACATAAATGAATATAGTAAGCATTGAAGGCAAGTAGGAGAAATATCGTGGTATTCATGAAACGTTCGATTATAAAAGCCCATGAGGGATCCTCACACATGATATTAAAATCCCACGAGGGGTCACTACATGGAAATAATGAAGAAGGAAGGTGTATAGATAATAAAAGACTATGAGCCTAGCCTATTCTCAAAGATGCGTCCTCGATAGTAACATTTTCGGGCATCATCTCCTCAAGCACGCGTCCTCAAAGACAATATCTTCCAAGCACAATCAGTTTCGGAGTCTTATATCGATTCCATAGAATGGCATCTACAAAAGGGAGACGACAAAGAGGAAAGTGATGGAGAAGAACAAAGTGATGAAAAAAAGGAAGGAAGGAACAAAGAAGTGGCTAGGTGAAAAATCTGGCAATTATGGATTTCGCCAGGCTATTACTGTAAAGCCACTTCTTGAGACGTTGCTTCGGTGCGTGATGCAACAGTTAGAAGATAGTACCACCTTAGTCCATGGAAAGCGAAGGGAGTGAGGTGCCGCAACGGATAATCATGGGAGGTGAACAACAGTGTATAATCCGAGCACCTTCTTGAGCAGTGGTGTATAATCCAAATATTTCCTCGGGTCGGAGGAAATCGGCCCTGTGCCTCGTCGTTCCGAGCCAACGGCGACAGTAACAACATCAAAAACAACACAACAACAACAACACAAAAATAGCATTATCTCGCTCGACCCGAGAAGGTCCAGGAGATAGATCGTAGCATGCCTGATAAAAGTACCTCCACCCAATCTTGAGGCCACGGGCCTCAAACATGGTGAATGATAAAGAACAACGATAACAAGAAAGGAGGAATGGATAAGTACAGGAAGATACTTGGGTAAACGTCTAATCCCAGGAGGCCATAATTTATAGAAAGAGGGGCAACGTAACCGACAACGCCATTATCGCCCTAAAAAAATGTAATGACTGGCACATTCAATGCGTCCCTGGGAGCTTAATCCACAACGACCTTATGGCTTTGAAAAATGAAAAATCGCAACACGTTGAATGGTCATGGAAAGAGAAATGACGAAACATTTTGGTGATCATAGAGGCTTGCATCATCGGTATGACATCATTACGAGAAGCTCGAAGAGTGGGATGTCAAAATCATTTCTTTTCTATCCTCTCTAAGAAATGTGGGGACTATTTGTATATGGTTAAACCGGGGGAACCAATTTCTCATTAATAAGGCATCTCGGAAGATCTACTTGAAGGCTCGAGACCACGGAACAAGTACCCCCACCCCCCTCGAGGTCTATCGACACTCGGCTTGGGGATAGTGTTGGCCGTGACCCTAATGGGCATGGAAAGTTTCCAAAGAGTGCAGCCGAGGCCGACAAAATCTGTCAAACTAGTATGAAGCTATTTTGAGCCTACAACATGAAGTAAGTCAACTGTTCCATCCTATTTTCTTTATCATTATTGTATTCTGTACTATGCTGGGATTTCCCCTCCTATATAAGGGGGATGCTTGGTACTTTGTAAACTGTGTTGTTCCAATTGTTCCACACAAAATATACAAGAACATTTTGTTTGCTCTCTAACATATTCTCTTGATATTATATCTTCCATTTATTGTCTTCATATTTTTTCATAATTTATTTCCTATCATTGGCCATAAAGATCCCTCATTAATTACCTCATAACTATTAGCCCTTACCCTGATTACCTTAGTAGCTCATAGCCGAGCCCTGAGATTGACCCCGAGACCCAGAATCGACAAGCCCGAGGCCCCGAGTAACCAACCTATCGGTTTGATTGTAGCTCCCTCATTAAATCCATTTCGTCTTTAGATGTCATACACTTAGCATCAATTACTTAAGAAACTAGCATAAAAACAGATCATATATATGTTTAGAGTCCCATCAAAAAATTTAGTTGTTATTACCATTTTTACGGTAAACAATACTCATTACATTATTCGTACCGACGTCCTTTTGTTGGACGCTGCATTCATGCATGCAGGTATAGATAATTAGGTTGACAAGCCCTCATAGTTGACGAGGTTTGCATTCAGTAAGGGATCAGTAAGACTCTAGTTCATATGGAGTGTAGCTGAGTCTATGAGTCATCGTGTCAAAATTTTGCTACAGATGTATGGGTAGGCCGATGCCCTGTCCCATTTGACGTCAAATAATCTTAGAGGATTTCTAAATAGATGTTCATTTTGTATAGTATTTAAAAGGCCTTGACGGTGCATAGTTATTCATGTTTTAAGAAAATTGATTTACTGATACAATGTTTTTCACTTGCAGTTGTGCATTATGAGTTGTGGCTATGTGGACCCATGATAGTTACTAAATAAATGAGTTTAGCTAACTCGACATATGTATGTTTATGTTTTGGTTGAATATGCATGAGCTACAGAGACAGTCGCTCAGTCGAGTGCGTCATCGACTGCTAGCCACACCTCCCTAAGTTTGGGGCGTGGCAAAGTGATATTAGAGCGAGTCGGGTCGTAGGAAGTCTACAACGCCTTCCAAGTAGAGTCTCACTTATGGTTGTGTTGCATGCCACATTTATAATTGAGAGTGTATAGAACATTTAGAAAATATTAACCTTCTTTTGTTTCCAAATCATGCCATAGAGCCGAGTCATAAAAAGTCAGTATGAAGCTTTTGCTAGATTTTATATGCACCAGAGGTGCAGGTATCACAGTAGAGCTTTAAGGCATAACTTCCACTTATATGGATGAAAGGCTATGAAAGTAACAGAATATATGATGCGAGATTGAAAGGTAAGTAAGGTAAAGGCGAAGAAGATACGAGATACTCATGTACGAAAGATTGTGAATAGTGGAGACTTTGGATATAGTTAGGTTTTAGTTTAATTTACAAAGGTGACCCTAGTGAAAATTTAGTAAATCTCTAAGAGATAACATTCAAGGATGAATGTTCTAACGGGAGGAAGGATGTTACTTCCCGTACTATAATATTAGGATAACTCGTAGTAATACATGTGTGCTTGAAGGGATGGAGACTATTCATGAGATTATAGAGGATTTGTGACTATGTTATTGTAAGTCCCGTTATGTATAACAATATTGATACCTTTATATAAATTTTATATGGTATTTTGAGTGGAATATTTTAGTAAAATAGTTTTAAAATATGATTTTATATAATTATTAATATTAGTGCTTTTAATTATACTCATAATATGAGAAAGTTTATGAGATTTTCTTTATTATACAGATATAAATTATCTTTTCACAAGAAAAGAAGGATATTTTTACCATTTTAAGAATTAAGTTACGAAAATTTTTGCTCTTTATATGAGATTAGAAAAATTAAAAGTTGAGAAAATATATGCATTTTTTTACGTCGATATTTTAATGTATCAATAGTGTGTGTATTGATTTTAAATGGTACCACATGACCATGTAAGTAAGTTATATAAAGTGTGTTAAAAGTGAGTAGTATTTTAAATAAGTTGAGATAATTTTTAATTATGTGAGTAATTGATTGAATATTTGTTAATGGGAGATTAATTAGTTAATTAAGAAATTAAGGGTTAATTAATTAAGATGTTGGTTAAATGTTGGGGATGGGTAACCTTCAATGTGGCATACCCTCCCCCCACCCCAAAATTAAGATGACTCATAAAGTTATATGAAAGGTGGCAAATTATGAAAAGTGGTAACGTTTAGGAAATATGACTACTTCATGACCCTTTAAACTTCATAATAGTTTGAATGTTTCTTAGTAGTTTATTCTCTTGCTTACTATACTTGTAAAAATGTTATAGAGATGGTGGTGACATCGGTCATAGTTTAATTTTAAATTCTAAGAGAGCCCCGTATAATCTTTCTCAAGAACATCATACGGATTTCTCCCTACTTCGATCTGTCATTACGTGTTTTTTGCAAAGATGCGTGTTAGAGGAATTGTGAAGAGAATCGGCTCACATATTTTAAGGCTATCCCTTCTTTCCTTTTAGCATGATCTTAATAACGATACGTAAATGTAATGTTATTTTATAAGTGGTTATACTCTTAGAAGTTAAGGATATCTATGTTATTCATTCTTATAAAGTTATATTCAAGCATGTCTAAGTATGTTCCTAAGTCTCTATTGAGGTATTTGATAAAGACGTTAATGTTATGCTATAGTAATACATGCATCGTCATGTATATTCATTTAGCATCGTGCTACAGCCGGTTGGGCAGTCATGGATCTTTATTTACCACCATACTATGGCCAGTTGGGCAGACATGCATTTACCAGCGGGCTACGGTCGGTCGGACAGTTACCACCAATTGGGCAGTTATATATTATTATTGCCACCGGTTGGGCAGTCATACATTTACCACTATGCGAAGGCCGGTCGGCTAGTTATCACTGATTAGTTGGGCAGTCATGCATCATACGATATGGATAATAGTCTCAAAGAGAAGCATTGTATTATATACGTAACTATAATAAGTATGCATATACAGTGCCACTTCAGACATTTAGGTTCATTATTATATGTCTTTAATTAATGTTGAACTATGGTTCTATTTCAGTTCTACCTTACATACTCTGTACACTATTCTTACTGACGTCTTTTTGTTAGGGACACTGCACTCACGCCAGCAGGTATAGATAATCAGATTGACGAGCCCTCGTAGTAGACAAGGTTTGCATTCAGTGAAGGATCGGTAAGATTCCACCTCATTCGGAGCGAAGCCGAGTCTGTAAGTCATCATGTCATAGTTTTTCTACAGACGTATGGGTTGGCTGGTGCCCTTTCCTATTTTATGTCAAATAATCTTAGAGGATTTGTAGATAGAGGTTCATTTAGCAAAGTACATCAGAGGTCTTGACGGCCCATATATATTCATCTTTTAAGAAAAATAGTTTAGTGATATAGTATTTCCACTTATAGTTGTACATTATTTGTTGTGGCCAAGTGAGCCTATGATAGTTATAAAAGGAATGGGTTCAGCTAACTCAACATATGTATGTTCATGTTTTTATCTAATGATCATCAGTTAAGAGTGGTTCGCTCGGGTCAGTCCGGCACCGGGTTCTAGCCACGCCTCCCCAAGTTTAGGGCGTGACAATAGAATTTCTCTTTCCCACCCTAAATATCTACTTTGAAAAGAAAACACAAAAATGATCTTCAAAATTCTAGCATCACCCTTCATCCTAATGTAACATTGGTAAAACATCCCGATGACCTTTGTCCACACTTGGATATTGAAAATAAAAAGTAACTTGAGTTTCCTGATATGTGTAAGCTTATGAACATATGCATATAGAGTGAATAAGGGCATACACCTTCATCCACACCTTTCTCTTATCGCATTATAACCTTGGGTTAACACCTATGACTTTCCCCTCCCAACTCCTATTGCCATCTCACCTCGTCATTCCAATATGAGTTAAATGTACCATGGTATGAGGTACAAATAATTAAGGAAGTATCATCCCATGGTCATACAAATGAGGCATTAAACTCAAAGTTAATACTCCTTCAAACACATCATGAAACAAGGTGGAAGGGGTTGAGGGACTTGCTTGTTGTTCTTAGGTTGTTGGGACAGTGTCTTAGCTGATGACCCTTTGACTCTGCACCCAAAACATATATCAATGCCATGTTGGAACAACCCCAAATAACTCCTCCTATATTTAGTACATGGGGGCCTCAGCTGCAACTAATAGTTATCGCTCGACTAGAGCTGCTTATTAGATCCCTCGTTGCCTTGGTCAGGAATATTATGGCCCCACAACTGCTGATCGGGCCCTGATCGTAGTCCTCTAGCTTAAGACCAAACAACTGATTGCATGGGTCCAGATGACACTATTATATGTAATTCCTTTCCACCATTATGCTACACTATAGGAGCGACTAAAATTACCCGTCGATCGGAGCTTCTTGTTCTTATCTTGCTCCTTTTTGGTTTAAACTTTGTATCGTCCATAGCATGAGAGAATGTCACCATCTTCCCATAATTCATATCAGATTTCAAGGGAGCTGTAGATCCTCATTAATAACCAAGGGGTGGAGGCCTTGAACTAACTGGCGTACTGTAACCTCCATAGTATACAACATATAAATGGCATACTTGGACAGGCGCACCAATCTTATGGGGTAATCCCATAACCTTATGCTACCTTAATTTGGGCTCTAAAACTCGGCAGCAGAGACTGCCTTAATCTCAGCATGCAACAAATGATTAATGAAGCCGCTGGAAAACTCACTCGACCTTGTCGGAGCGCCCCCTTCTTAAGGGACTCCTCCCATAGTTCAAACCAAAAATATGACACCTCCTTCAGGCGGTAGGAGGACAACTCCACTGCTTCCATCTCAGTAGCATACAGAACTCAAAGAGTCGTATGCATCTCATCAATAAAGTCTTGGGGCTCCTCCTCAAGATTCGCACCCGTGAACACTGGAGTTTCCAACTGATGAAACTTGTTCACTATAGAACTAGCGGAATCCCTTTGCTCGCTGGAAAAAAGTAGGTGCAACATTCGATCTCTAGACCTGTGAAACCAGTATCTGAGCCAACATCCGTATGGCTCCCCTAAGGTCGCCATAAGAAACAATAGGACTAAGAGTTGAGGCTGGAGGTGGAACTGGGGTATCAGTTGGAAGAGGAATTTTTGCACCCTCAGCAAGTGTAGGAATTGGGGCAATCTGAGCATGAGTAGTAAAAATAGGCGGTGTTTTGTTTGGGGGGTTGCCCTCACCCGTCAGGTGATCCCCCCCATCATTGGATAGAATCAACTACCACTCCTAGGGTTAAATTGGCTCCTTGTCCAGTTCTTGCATTCTTCTTAGGCCCCATTTTTTGAAAATTAGAATAATAAACTAGTTAAAGGAGGAAGAATCTTACAATTAGCTCTCTATATGATCTAGAACATCAAAGAAGGGTGCTATTCCTAAATGTCCAAATAGCCTTCTAATTATAGATGTAGTTGACAACACACCGATAAGGATTCTACTAGACACGCTCTGAGACACCCTATGACACTCTAAAATCTTAGGCTTTGATACCAAACTTATCACGCCCAAACCTTGGGGAGTGCAATCGGCTCTCAACCGAAATATCCTAGTCAACCAAGCCTACTTGATGCCTTCTACCCGACCTTACCCATGAATAAAATGAAGAAGTATACTAATCATTAGAAAATGGGGGATTTCATGAACACCTCCAATTTTATTACCATTAGTTACTTCATTTGCAATTCCCAAAATACACTACATATTCAGAGTTTGGAAGTCAAACATGTGATACATATACAATATTTCTAGTTTGACCTTCCAAAATCAATACACAACCCACGCTATGTCTACGGATCCTCTAATTGATACACAATAATATTATGATGGTACCGCCAACAAGTATAATTTTAATGTACACTATGTACCAACCAGGGATATTGAAAACGGAACGTATTATTCATGTTTGCTATGTGTCTCAGCAGTCCGTCCATAGCCCTCCCCTACGATGGACCTATGCATTTCCCAGACTATCCATAGGGTAAATCCATACTATACACCTATATGTTAGATCATGTTTTAATAATGCAATTAATATACATGTGCAGGAACTCAAAGAAGTAAAGAAGAACTGTCGAGATAGCTCATAACGAACAAAGGAAGAATTCTCTCTTAAATATTTGCAAGGAAAGAAATAAATCTTCAGCAGCAAATCAGGATTAAATTTGTAAATCTGGGAAATCAAATCCTCCTCAAATCAGCAGCGGCATGATTAACGGAATTAGAATAATCAAGGCAGAAGATCAGGGATTAACGGAGTGAAATAACCAAGAATCACTTAAGAAGATCTGGGTAGCAAGCGTGTTTGGAAGATCCACCAATCAAGGAATATCTCGCATTGCAATCTTCTGCCAAAGGAAAGAAGATCAAGTGGAGACAACGGCTCACTCCTTATTTTTGGAAAGAATTAATTCTTTTCAAGGATCAAATCCCTTGGGTTGACAAGCCTCTACCGTCCATTATAGTATAAATACTCACTTGTAAACCCTAGTCAAGACATACATTGATCAAATCAGAAATACTCTCCTTATTCTACTGCAAACAAGCATAGTAGTTTACTTAAATCTACTGTGTAGCAAGTCGGGGATAGAAAGAGGGTACATAACTGGTGAGGCATTGTATCAAACGAGTGCTAACTGAGCGATATTCATCACATCTGTACTCGAAAGAACTTACTTACTAGAAGAGAACTCCCTTGCAACCTAAGGGGACTGGATTAGGATTCACTTAGAATCCGAACCTGTATAAAATCCTGGTATCTTTAATTCCTGAAATTTACTTTCTGCATTTTTATTTAAGATATCAAACCTACTGAATTACCATATCCAGTCGACTACTCTAATTAAAAGTCAACTTATAAACGATAAATTTTAAATAAATTACAATTCACCCCCTCTTGTACATTCAATTAGTATCAGAGCTTGGATCACATTTTATCTTTTGCTTAACAACTTGTGAGAAAAGATCATGGCAGATCAGGTTATTATATTAGCTCTCTTTCAAGAAGGAACTTCACAAGTTAGACCACCGTACTTCAATGGACAGCACTTCTCTCACTGGAAAGTAGATGGAAATCTTTGCCAAAGCATACGATGTTTAGTATGGAGAGTCATCAACAAGGGAAATTATCCACTACCCACTAGCACTCCACCATTCGATGATCCTGATGACATAGACTCATACTCAAAGGAACAACTGGAAGTTGTTCAAGTAAACAACAAGACAAGGAATCTACTCCACAATGCTATAAATGGTGAAGAATATGAGAAAATATCAAGTTGCGATACAGCCAAAGAGATGTGGGACAAACTTGAGGTCACTTATGAGGGAACCAGCAAAGTGAAGGAAACTCACATCAACATGCTAGTTCATGACTACGGATGCTTCTCAATGAAAGAAGGAGAATCCATTGAGGAAATGTTTGCCAGATTCAGTAAGATAATCAGTGACTTAAAAGCCTTTGTCAAGCCCTACACCAGTAGTGATCAAGTCAGAAATTTTTTTAGAAGTTTGCCAACCACCTGGTAGACCAAAGTAGTCACGCTGGAATCTCAAGACCTACACAAATTTTCCTATGATGAACTACAAGGAGACAAATCAAGAGGAGAAAAAGAAAACAGTTGCATTCAAAGCATCAACTGAACTAACTGAAAATGAAACTGATGATCCTGAAGCTCTACAAGAAGAGATTGATATGATGTCTAGAAACATGGATGGGCTAATGAGAAGATACAGAAACACAAAGAAAGGAAGATTCCCTCCAAGACGATCCAGGCAATACAATGAACAGGACAAGAACGATGGCAAATGCTATGAATGTGGAAAATTCGGGCACATTCAAGCTGAATGCCCAGAACTGAAAAGGAAGATCTATAGAGGCTTCAACAAGAACAGATCTTTCGGAAGCTGGAGTGATGAGGATGAACCAGACCATTAAGAAATACCAAATATTTGCTTCATGACCATTATGGAAAATGAAATAAACAAAACCTCAGGGTGCTGGACAGATGAACATGATTCAGATGATGAAAACTGCTTCATGGTACGAGGTGAAACTAGTGAGATAAGATATTATGACTGTGAAAGATGTAATGAATTACATGATATTCTTGATTCAAACTTAAAAGAGTCCCAAAGAATGATGAATGAACTTAAGAGACTTACTAAGGAAATCAAGGACTGGAAACTCAAACATGAAGTATGTGAAATTGAAAAAGAAGTACTTCACGAAGAGTTTGAGGAATTGCAAATGCAGTTTAACAGCTTGCGCAAATCCACCAGTCACAGTTCTGTCAGGTCAAATCAATCGAGTAACAAGTCAACTGGAAAGGAACTAATCATAACCAAATCGACTAGTCGGTCAGACCAGATGACTTATAAGTTAACTGAAAAGAAACCAGCCCACTCTCTAACGGCTGGTTCTAACACTTATGGCAGACCTAAAAGCAGGTCTAGAACTAAATGTCATTATTGTAATAAAAGTGGGCATAAATATTCCAATTGTCACTTTCAAAAATCGAATATGTCAGGATGGGTTTGGAAGCCAAAAAATCCTGAACCTAGTAACACTAACTCTCCAGGACCCAAGCAAGCTTGGGTATATAAAAGAAAGTGATCATCTTGACTTACAGGAACACCACAGAGTAAGCCACAAAGGAAAATGGTATCTAGATAGTGCGTGTTTCAGCCACATGACAGGTGATAAAAACGTGTTCAAAGAAGTTATAAAGATCAATGGAGGAAGTTTAAGATTTGGAGATGATTCAAGAGGCAAAATAGTTGGCACTGGAACATTTCCTTTCAACAACAATTGTGATATTACAAAAGTATATATTGTTTATGGCTTAAACTACAATCTTCTGAGTATAAGTCAACTCTGCGACTCAGGTTATAAGGTAAAGTTTAAAAGAACAGGTTCTGCTATTGAAGACGAATCATGTAAAATAATTCTTCCCGGAAAAAGGTATGGAAATGTTTATATACTTGATGGATTTGAAAATATAGATTGGCACATCTGCTTAACTTCTATTTCTGATGATCCCTGGCTATGGCATAGAAGACTTGGCCACACAAGCATGCATTTGATTGAAAAACTATCCAAACATGATTTAGTTATTGGCTTGGTAAACTGAATTTTTCTAGAACTCACATTTGTGATGCATACCAAGTAGGTAAGCAAACTAGAAACTCTTTCAAAACAAAGATATTGTATCTACTTCAAAACCTTTGCAACTACTTCATATGGATTTATTCGGACCTAATAGAACTGCTAGCTTAGGAGGTAAGAAATATGCTTTTGTTATTGTTGATGATTTTTCACGTTTCACTTGGGTGATTTTCTTGTCTCATAAAGATGAAGCCTTAAGAAACTTTGAAGTTTTCTGCAAAAGTATTGAAAGAGAAAAGGGATACATGTTCTCAAAAATTCAGAGTGACCATGGAGGAGAATTTGCAAGCAGAGCTTTTGAGGACTTCTGTGACGATAAAGGATACACTCACAATTTCTCTGCACCTCGCTCACCACAACAAAATGGGGATATAGAAAGAAAAAATAGAACCCTCCAAGATATGGCAAGAACCATGCTACTAGAACATTCATTGCCAAATCATTTCTGGGCAGAAGGCGTAAGTACTACATGTCACATTCTCAATCGTTGTCTCAAAGGCCAATTCTGAAAAAGACCCCCTATGAACTCTGGAAAGGTAAACTTCCAAATATTACTTATTTTCATCCCTTTGAAAGCAAATGTTTTATTCACAATAATGGTAAGGAAAATCTTGGAAAGTTTGATCCAAGAAGTGACGAAGGTATTTTTCTTGGATATTCACTAAATAGCAGAGCTTTTAGAGTTTTTAATAAACATATTTTATGTGTAGAAGAATTTGTACATATTATATTCGATGAAAATAATCCTGTGGTCGAGAAAGGAACAACTGTAGGTGACGAAGAGCAAGCTCAAGGAGCTCAGGACAAAGGAAAACAACAGCAGTCGACTAACACTACCAGCTTAGTTGAGTCAACTACAGAAAACAACGACAATACTCGAGATCAACAAGCAGAGTCGACTACAAATACAGTTCGACTAAATGAATGGAGAAGTGAATCCGAATATCCTCATAAATATATTACAGGGGATCCAAATGAAGGAATGAAAACTAGGGCTGCTCTAAAAAAGAAAGCAAATATTGCATTAATCTCTCAAAATGAGCCAAAAAAGGTAGAGGAAGCGCTGAAGGATTCAAGCTGGGTGCAAGCCATGCAGGAAGAATTGGATCAATTCAACAAGAATCAAGTATGGAAATTAATACCCAAACCCAAAAATGTGTCTGTAATCGGAAAAAAATGGGTATTCAGAAACAAATTGAAAGAGGATGGAAAAGTTATAAGAAATAAGGCAAGATTAGTTTCTCAGGGTTATTCACAGCAAGAAGAAGTCGACTATGATGAGACTTTTGCCCCAGTAGCTCGATTGGAATCTATACGAATTCTCTTGGCATACGTATCCTTTAAAGGGTTCAGGCTGTTTCAAATGGATGTCAAAAGTGCCTTTTTGAACGGATTCATCGAGGAAGAAGTTTTTGTAAAACAGCCCCTAGGCATTGAGGACTCAAAATTTCCATATCATGTATACAAGCTCTCTAAAGCTCCACGTGCCTGGTATGATACATTGAGTACTTTCCTTATTGATCATGGCTTTACCAGAGGTAAGATAGACACTACCATGTTCATTAAACGATCAACGGAAGGTAATCTTATTATTCAAATTTATGTTGATGATATTATTTTCGGAAGTGCTTATCCTCTTATGTGCAAGAAATTTTCAAGTGTTATGCAAAGTGAATTCGAAATGAGCATGATGGCAGAACTCACATTCTTTCTTGGGCTACAAATTCAACAAACCGAAGAAGGAACCTTTATTTGTCAAACTAAATATACAAAAGAGCTAATTCAGAAATTTGGCATGAGCAATGCTAAGTCAATTGGGACTGCTCTGAGGCCCACTACAAATTTGGATAAATATGAACAGGGGACTCCAGTTGATGAAACTAAATACAGAGGAATGTTTGGATCACTACTTTATCTGACAACAAGTCGACCAGATATTATGTTTAGCGTGTGCAAATGTGCCAGGTTTCAGTCCCAAGGAGTCACATCTGACTGCTGTAAAAAGAATTATTCGATATCTCATTGGAACAATATCTCATGAGTTATGGTACCCTCGATCTAACTCGTTTAAATTATAAGGTTTTTCAGATGCTAATCTTGCAGGTGACAAAGAAGACAGAAAAAGCACAAGTTGCACTTGCCAATTACTAGGAAAAGCACTAATATCCCGGAATAGCAAAAAGCAAGCATCAGTTACCTTATCCACTACAGAAGCTGAATATATTGCAATTGGACAATGTTGTGCACAACTTCTGTGGATGTCTCATCAACTGGGTGACTATGAACTTTCATTTAAACCTATACAAATTTTCTATGACAATTCTAGTGATATCTGTCTTTCCAAGAATCCTGTGCATCACTCTAGAATGTGTAACGTGCTTAGGGCTTGAACACGTTACCATTGTTTGCTGCCTGCAAGTATAATTCAATTCTCCTGCAATATTCTTGTAACTCCATTCTAGCCTTTGGGTTATCCTTTGTCTTACCTTTAACATTCATCAATGCGTTGAACAAATCATCAAAATAATTCTTTTCAATATATATGACATCAAGGTTGTGAGAGAGAAGATTATCCTTCCAGTAAGGCAACTCCAAAATATACTCTATTTCATCCAATTATGAGTAATACCATATCCGGAAAATCTATAAGATGGAGCTTCAGGGTCTGGTTCTTTTAGGGATAGCCTTGTGAAGATCATAATTGGTATATAAAATTTATCATCAAATATACCTATTTGTAAATTGATTCATCGACTTATAACTTACTTTGATGCATCGTTAAATATTAAAAACAAAACATTTGATGTGTGTGTGTGTGTGTGTGTGTGTATATATATATATATATATATATATGTATATTTATATATATATGTATATTTATATATATATGTTGTACTATTTAACTACATATATATAGCATGTTATAGTGTATGTTAGTGTATTCATTATATGTACTATAAAAGTGTTAACGGATTACATTTATATTATTTAGACAGTGAATATAAAAGTGATTCATAATTTTGACCAATGTTGACCTAATAACCGACCAACTTTGATCGGTTATTTTCCAGAAACTAAAATACACCAACCAATGTTGGTCGGTAAATGCTTCCCCTGCATTAAACGACCAAATTTGGCCGGTAATTTTAAATAAAATTTCTTTAAATTTTATAAATCATTTTAAATTAAAATATAATCATTAAAATTTTAAAAATTGGGTCCACATTACCAACCAAGGTAATGTGAAAGTTTCTTTGACAAAGAAAATCTGACTAGCTTGGTCAACTTGTTGACCAAATTACCGATTATTTTTAAAAATAAATGTAAAATATTTTTCTTCTTTTGGTTGCTTTTTTTTGAGCAACCAACGTTTGTTGGAAAATTTTGGTCGGTATTTACCGATTTCTAGTGGTGTATCTATCGAACAGAAGTGTAGAAGCCTCAGAATAATTTGAAACATTCATCAAAAAAGAATAAAGTTATAAGAAATAGTCGACCATTATTCATTGTCTGAAGTGGCTGTACAGTGGCGTCCTTCAGTACTTACATGAACATTTACGCGAAATAAATAATTCTGCAGTAGAAAATAATTAGAACCACAAAAAAGTGCACGCGTGGCTAGTAGTTTTTGAGGGAGCTTAATGTGCGAGTAGGCTTCCGGACCCTAGTAAAATCAGATTGGAAATCTCCATCCAGTAAAGAACGTACACAGATAACAACATTCCCAAAAGTGTAATACCTTTTCCAAGATCAAAAGATGGCGGGTGGTATTACAAGGAAAATGCCTGAAGATGTTGTGATTAATGTACTCATAAGGCTACCCGTAAAATCTCTCATGAGATTCAAATGTATCTCTAAAACTTTCTACATTCGCATATGATCCACGACTTTCACAAATCTTCATCTTAACCGCGGCGCAATCACCCAAGATGAATTTATTCTCTTCAAGCGCTCCTTCAAAGAAGATGCACAACGATTTAAAAATGTCTTGTCTTTTCTTTCTGGTGTTGATAATGATGGTTTTAATTCTATTCTTCCAGATCTAGATGTTCCAAATCTGACCACTGATTATGGCAGTATTTTTCACCAACTTATAGGTCCTTGCCATGGTTTGATTGCTTTGACAGATTCTGATGTAATCGTCTTGCTTAATCCAACTACGAGACATTACCGACTCGTGCCACCTTGCCCTTTTGGTTGTCCAAAGGGTTATCATCGTACCATTGAAGGAATTGGATTTGGCTTCGTCTCAATTTTGAATGACTTCAAGGTTGTAAGGATTTCAGATGTCTTCTGGGATCCTCCTTACGGTTATCCAGAGGGTAGAGATAGCAAAGTTGATGTATATGAATTAAGCACTGATTCCTGGAGAGAACTCGAACCTGTACAAGTGCCTAGGGTATATTGGTTGCCTTGTTCTGAAATGGTTTACAAGGAAGCAATTCACTGGTTTGCAACTATAGACGAAGTGGTCATTCTTTGTTTTGACATAGGGACAGAGTTTTTTCGCAATTTTAAAATGCCAGGTGCTTGTTATTTTATTAAGCAATCCCGTTATGGCCTTATAGTGTTAAATGAGTCTCTGTCGTTGATTTGTTACCCCGACCCAGGGTGTGCAATTGATCCAACACGAGATTTAATTCACATTTGGATAATGAAGGAATACGGTATCAGCGAGTCTTGGATTAAAAAATGCACAATTAAACCTCTTCCGATAGAATCTCCATTAGTTGTTTGGAAGGATCATCTATTGCTACTTCAAAGCAAAACTGGGCAACTTATTTCTTATGATGTTAATTCCAATGAAAGTAAGGAATTCGATTTACAAGGCTTTGCCAAAAGTTTGAGAGCTATTGTTTACACGGAAATCTTAACTTCAATTCCATGTGGAAGCGAGCCTGGTACACAAGTGCAAAAGTTTTAGAGAAAGTTTCCACTTTTTTGACATGCTGACTTAGCAGTTTGGTTCCGCAACACTCTGTGGGAAGGTTTGAACACTTCTTTTACTTTTAGAGGTATGTGCCTTGCTACTGAAGTATTTTTGCGATGACAAATGCCTGCCGTGTAAATATATTTATTTCTTGTTAGTCCAAATTAAGTAAAAATCATTTAAATGTAGTTTTTTTCAATTTATTTTCACTTATGTAAGTATGTCATTGTATATATTTTATGTTCACTAATACCTATAGCATTTAGTCTCTGTTATTTTGCGTATCTGATAGTCATCGACTTTGGCAATCAAGAGAAGATGTATTTCAATGTCGACGGACTGTTTCTTAGTCATAACCTAAATTGCGTATCTGATAGTCATCGACTTTGGCAATCAAGAGAAGATGTATTTCAATGTCGACGGACTGTTTCTTAGTCATAACCTAAACCCGTTGGCTATGACAAGACACCCAACAAGCCACTACTCGCAAGGTACGAAATATTGATATCCAACAATAACGTACGAACTGTCTTCGAAAGATCAATAGTATAGACAATATCAACTTTCTAAACAATGAAAGTCTAATACAAGATACAAAGTTCGAAATAACTCAATTACACTACTGGAAATGGGCCAATAGCAACGCAGGAAAAACCATTGCAACAGACAAGTAAAACGTTGTCATTGAGCTATTGCAGTCGTGTCGCATGTCAATGGCTCTGATGCAATGGTTCCTCCTTTTGCTGCAACGATTATATTTGCGAACTGAAACGGTTCAAAATCGTTATCATATTGTCTAGTCTAATGGTTATTACGCTATTGCAATTGCTACTTAAGAAATCAAAACAATGTCTTAGCGCTATTGTATCGGTTGTATTTCTAATGCTACGATTTCTTGTTGACTAGCCACAATCAAGAAAAATCTATTGCATCTGTTGGAATAAGGTAGTGCGACTGCTTTTCATCATGGAGCGATTTGGATGACCTATTGCAACGGTGTCACGATACAAATTCAACAATTGTGATGACATTTAACCTAACTCGTTAGATATGCCAAACAAAGATTATACAATTATAATGAGTATCATAAATAATCAATAAATGAAATAGCTAAACTTCTCATATAATATCTCAAAGATTGGTAGTATAAGTCATGAATCACTAATATTTAGATTTACAAAGCTAGTATGGAAATAAATACAATATATGTTTGGAATATATGTAAACCGAGTACGAACCAAAAACTACCAAGGACAAGTGGTAGTTATATCCAAAAAGCAGGTACATCTTCAATGCCAGCTTCGGCCATCCATAGTAGCTTAGCTGCAAGATCTACATGCAAGGTGCAGAAGTGTAATATGGGTATAACAGTCCCCATGTACTCAACAAGTATCACAACTAACCTCGGCGAGGTTATAATGGCAAGAATAAATAATGACACTCGTTAATTACTTGTTCAATTCCTAAATATTACAAGTACACAGCGATGGTGTCATCTAATCATATAAAACGGATAAAGCCATACAGATGCACAAAGAGATAATGTGCTAAATCTTGAATCAGTTAACAATACAGCGTATAGAAAAGATATGCGTCCAATATCATCAAATCATCAAATTTGCATATAGAGAAGCTATGCGTAAAGTATAAAATAACCCTTCAAGAGTTTCACATAGAGAAAATACGCGAGAAATAACAATTAATCCTTCAACAAGTGCATATAGAGAAGATATGCATAAAATCATACATCCGAGGAGTTTGCAAATAGAGAAGAGTTGCAAAGTCCAACCAATGATAAACTTAACCAAAATCCACATCAACCACAAACCCGTCAGTTTCTCAGAACTTGCGTGTACACTGTCAAGAGAGAAACAATATAGGGTGATGCTAGGAGGATGGATCCTTATTCAAATGATGTACGAACAACTCACGTGTTGTACGGACAAGTCGCGTGCCAATAATAACAACTGCACGAAAAACTCAAGTGTTAATAATAACAACCGCACGAACAATTCACGTGCTAAGAATAACAATCACACAAACAATTCACGTTCCAATAATAACAACCGTACGTACAAGTCACGTGCAATCATAACTCGGATCGGCACAGACTACTCACGTGCTATCAGTCCAGTCCATATCACATAGAAAACATATATGCAAGAATACTTGTTCATGAACAAGGGAAATTAAAACACATACTCATGCTCTAATATAAGTAACATACTAAGGTGTATGTGTGTGCGAAGTGTACTACCAAAGCTCAAATTAAGAAATTTCATCACAAAAATAGATGTAATCTCTAACTTGATCCAACTAGCTCACAAATGGGTACAACAAGAAGAAACATAATAGCACGAAGCTTAACAAACAGTTCAAGGTTTATCATAGCCTAACCAATAGCCTTAGCATGGATAATAACTTGATGCACGCACGTGGGCTCCATAGATTCATTTTATAATTATAAATTTAGAGTTCGATTTACTTAACCCGATGAAATAGATGTGTTTATCTCGAAAATGGTAATTACAATTAGATTTGATTTTGTGGTTCTAAAAATATGTGATTTATTTTTATGCTAGTTGTTAGGCAATAGATTCTAAGTGTAAGTTAGGAAAGTAAAGTAAGAGTAAGGAGCAGTGTTATATTCCAAACCAAACAGCTGTGGATCGACACCTCGGGCTGGCCTATGCAAGGCCTCGAGGTCAAGCTAAATGCTTTACTCGGGCTTATCTATTGGGAAATAACAGGACTAAGAGCCTTAGTGATGGCTCTTTATGATAAATGAAGAACAATCAATGAAACGCAATAAACATAAGTAATAAATCAAAGGAAAGACAATAGAGAGTGTTTAAGTTAGAGAGAAGAGAATGTTCTTGTGCTTGTATTGAATATCATCCCCTTTTACAAAATGACAAGGGTCCCCCTTATATAGGAGGGGGAATCTCAATATAGTATATATGCATTTATTATAAAGATATACAGCTGGTACAGCTATTTAATGCCAAGGTACAAGCTTGTACTATTCTTGTAGACCTGGTCAGCTTTAGCCACATGCCTATTGCGAATTTCCCATTTGTCCAAAATAGCCACCGATCTGCTCCGTCCCGAGGTCGAGCCTAGGGAACCCTTCAGGTCGAGCCCCAAATTTTTCCTCGGTCCTCACGAAGACGGGCTATGGAATGTCAATGATCATAAAATCAGACTCTCCGATTTTAGCCGTATATGGATACTCCCCGCGTTTCTTAGAATATAATGATTATGAAATAACTTTGAAATTGATTTCCTCGACCTTCTGATGATGGTGTCATGCTTATGATGTAAGGTCTTCGTAATGACTGAAACATCCCATCGGTTCATCTTCCCAGAAGCATTTAATACACTGCCAGTTTATTTTTCCAAAAGCAGTGATATCACTGCCGATCCTTTTCCCAAAAAACATTGATTGTACCTGTGAATACGTTTCCCAAAGGCATTGATTGCGTAGTCGGTTACGTTACTGTCGTTCTATAAATAGAAGGTTACTTGAACTAAAATTCCACCCAACCATTCTTCAACAGCCTTTAACTCTTTTCTTCTCTTCATCCTCATCCAAACTCGAACTTCCATGGTTCAAGCCCGTGACCGTAAGGTCACACGGCAGCATTTTTGCCAGTTATGCCATTGCTCTTATTCAGAGTGTTTCCCCACTGAGTGGGATCTTACTGGTTTTTTGTTGTTGTTGTTGGCTCGAAATAATGACAGAGGGGCTTCAAATTATCCCCTTATTAGAGGATATATGGACCATGAACTGCTGCTCATCTCTCTTAACTTCAACCTGGTGTGACGTTTCACTCTTTTTGATTTCCATGGAATGAGGTGGCACCTTCTACTAACTTTTGCATCCCACACTGGTGCAGTGGCTTCCCAATAGTAATGCTGGCGAGACCCATACTCGCCAAATTTTTCACCATGCCAAAATTTTCCCTGTCTGTTAACAGCTTTTGCACTTTGATAGGCTACTGCCTCTTCCTCATCTATTGCTACTTTGGAATAGATTCTCAACGACATCATTCAGAGGATCAAAATGGGGTCCCCGAAGAAACGGTTCTCGCGGATGTCGCTCCCCAAGATTTACCCCCGAAAGTAGATTAGGCTTTTAGACTGTTATTTTCTGCTTCTTTATTTCTGTGTAAGGACCCTTCGTGGGCTATTGTAATTGTCTTTTATCATTATAAAAGGTTCTTCGATTTGCCTTTGGCTTATGTTGAACTTCTATTTTACTTTTGATTGGTCTGAATAATGGAATCGGACATCGTAATCCCTCTGGTTCTCGATTAGTTAATATGATATTTCTTGAGATTCTTTGTCATCCCTCGGACTAAGTAAATATCAGAAGACTTGATTTTCGCTATCAAGACAATTTAAGAAGCCTCCCTCGAGACCCCGAAAAGGCTATGATCGAGTTCTCGACCTGCGGGCTCATCGAGGTCCGAATCAAAGGAAGTAAGGCTCGAGGTCAGGGTAAGAGAAGATGACTCCGGAGTGCATGGCTACACCTGACAGGGCCGGTCTATCTGTAACCTACTAAGATGACGAGCGATAAGCTGTCCCATCTCTCTACTCTTGTAAATAATATATGCATATTTTACCGAGTCCCCTCACCTATATAAGGGGGACTCACCCCACCTTGTAAAGGACAGATGTTGCTCCACTTCTCCAATAAGCAATAATATCTCTCTCTATCTCTTTCTTCTAAGTTAACTGTGTTATTTGACCCCGAGGTCGCCCTAGCATTTTATTGTTCTTCCTCATTTAGCCTAATATTGGCAGTATAAAGCCTTGTATACACATTCATATCTGTTATCCCCTTACCGATTACCCTCGATACGACTATCCTAAATAGGCCCAAGGTAGGCTCGAGGTCTGGCCCCAAGGTGTCTACTAGCTTGTCCTAAGCCCGGGAATATCCCTTACTAGTTCGATTACCGTTTTGGCTAACTTTATCTTTACTGGTTTACTCCATGTTTAACATTAATCACCCTTCCAAACTAGCTCGGGAATAGATCATGTATTTTTGGAATCCCATTTATAAATTTAATTGTTGTTATCATTTTCGCGGTGAACAGTTTGGCAAATAATAGTGATTATTTTCTTGCTAGTTTCATCACTTAAACGCACGATACCTCTCTCACTTTTTCTTTCCCAAGACCTTTCGATTTCTGGTTAATGGTCAGCTCGATAAGGGAAATCGAGTACGATAACCCCACAAATCGCAAGGAAAACAATATGGCCATCCTAATGGCTGGCACGACATCGCATGACCCCGATAACGCATCTAGATCGGTCCGAGTGGATATGGATTCATACGCTGCACTACGGGGAACAATGTTTGGCTATCTCTCATCTACAGAGCCGCCCGGAGACTCTTGGCGCGATAACATCCAAAATATCTACTCGCTCCGAGCCAGTATCCAAAGTATCGGGCAACGATGAGCCAACGACCTATCATGTAACTGTAAGGATGCTAGAGGACGTTGTCAAAAAAATCGACTCACACTCGCGGGGACTCTTACAACAACCATCTCCCAGAGATACGATCCCAAGACTCATTTCACGGAAGTCCGAAACAACGAAATTCCCTGGGGTTGACAGGACCCCAAGTCCTCACAGGTACATCACTACTCACGCACGCTAATTCGAGAACGACGACCTCCTAAATGGAGAACTTGGGCCCGTCCCGATGAAGAGATTTGAAGAAATTCCCTCGGAAAAGACCAAAACGCAGCATCATTGTTCGACATCCGATCTTTGAGGACCCGTTCACCATACCGTCGTGATACGTGGAAGCACACGCCAACGCCAACGCCATTGAAATAATGCTAGAAGATCTTAACGCACCAAAGGCCGGAGAAGAAGAAGAAATAAATATCAGAAGTTGTGCCATATACCAATCGAGGCTTGGTCATATACTAGCAACCAACACTGGACCCAAGTTAGACACGCGGATAACCCTCGAGAAACCCCCACTGGATTGGCGTATCAAGGCAGATCCCCAACAGAGAAGCCGACATTGAACGAACAGAGTCATCGTCCACATGACACGAATGGAAGAAACAATCCGAGGCACAGTGCAACTCGCGATCACAAGGCGGTGGCCCGAAGACGACACCTTCGAGGAACCCGCAATGATACCAGAGTCAACAAAACATAACCGGCAAGGAAACGTTGCTCGATAAAGTTCGACTTCAACGTTACAGTTCCAAGCATAGTGTCACTATAAGTAAAGCCGGGAACTTCGAATGGCTCGGAACTATTCGACAAAAATCCCTTCAAGGAAACCATGGCCTACCACGAGAGTCATGAAATGATCGGAGTTATAGACCCAAGAGAGTAGCAACTACGCCATCCAACAAAGGTGACCACAAAGCATCGTCAAGCAAGCGAACTCGGATCCAGTTTAACGGATAAGGGGAAATGAAACAAAGCAGAGCCGACAAGTTACGGCATATCGTCACGAACATTAATGGATGGAGGCACCCCACTAAGATCCACAGAACGTAGAATGCAATGCTCGTCACCAGAAGAGTACAATCTCAGGGAATACTCCCCAAGGAAATACTCTTGCTCGAGGAAAAAGGATTCCAAGACTCCACCTCGGCATCACATTAACGTATTGGTAATCCCTTTTTTCGTTTGAGCTCATTTTCAAATAAAAATACATTAATGACTACAGGTATAGCAGCCAAAGTTGTACCGACAATGTATGGCCAAAGCCAATAGGACAGTCCAGACCAAGCATCGGACCATTAGAACTTAGCTGCTTTCTGCGTCAGTTTAGTCAAGGGAGAGGCAAGAGTAGAAAACCCTTCCAAAAATCTTCTGTATTACCCAGCCAAACCCAAGAAACTGCGAATCTCTGTTGAAGTGGTAGGTCTAGGCCAATTTTTCACTGCAGCAACCTTTTGAGGATCAACCATAATTTCTTCCTTGGAGATGACATGAACCAAGAACGTGATAGATTCAAGCCAAAATTCACATTTAGAAAATTTTGCATACAACTAATGTCGCTGAAGAGTCAGGAAGACTACCCTGAGATGGTTAGCATGGTCCTCACGACTTTGGGAATAGACAAGAATATCATCAATGAACCCTATTACAAAGGAATCTAGAAAAGTCTTGAAGACTCGATTCATAAAATCCATGAAAGCTGTCGGGGCATTTGTTAGCCCAAACGACATCACCATAAATACAAAGTGCCCATACCGAGTCCTGAAGGTTGTTTTAAGAATATCCTGCTCCCTTATCTTCAGTTGAGATACACGGACCGCAAATCAATCTTTGAGAAACACGTAGCACCTTACAATTGTCAAACAAGTCATCTATTATTGGCAGAGGGTATTTTTTTTATAGTGACCCTGTTGAGTTGCCGGTAGTCAATACACATCCGCAAAGACCCATCCTTCTTCCTTACAAACAAGACTGATGCACCCCACGGTGACACACTTGACTGGATGAAACCCTTTTCTAGCAAATCGTTCAATTGTTCCTTCAACCCTTTTCTAGTTTCTAAAGCATTAAACCGTTTGTCGATACAATCTCGGAGTAGAGAGATATTCGCGTTTTCGCGAGACTGTGCCAAGCACCTCTCTATGGGGCCCACTAAGGCGGTTTAAGACATTTGGATATATATATAGGACATATCCAAACCGTTTTAAGTCATTTATTTTCACTATTTTCAGACCTTAGAACCCTAGGAACACCCTCTCAAGGTTCTCTCAAGATTCAAGACCCAAACAAAGGGCAAACAACACAAATCAAGTGTCGGGAATCCCGTGGCGCTAGTAAGTCTCTTGTTCTTCTTGTTGTTGCTCATTTTTTGTGTTGTTCCAGCTAGTGTGGGAGATTGTTTTAAAGGGTTTTTGTTCTGTAAATTCTCCCTCATGTTCTTAATATCAACCCTAGGTGATTTCAAGCCTCCTAAAGTGATTCTAGTGCCGAAAAACACTAATTGACTGCTAGTTTCGCTTTCTTGTTGTTGTGGCAGCATTGGAGGGATATTTCATGGAAATTTAAGGTCAAATTGTAGTTGTTCTTTCTTTATAAAGTTAAGGAACCTCTTACTTTATATGTATTTAAGATTATCCAAGTTGTGGCTAAGCCATTGAAGCTAGAACTTGTGAAATATATATAGAAAGGCTTGGTAGTAATGCTATCGGTTGGTGGACTATTTTGGGAAACTCAATATGATTATTATTGATGTTGTTTGGGCTGTTTGGTGATTATTTTGAATGGTGCGAAGTCATATATATAGGGGAGGTGCTGTCCATTTTATCGTAAAATAGGTTGTGGTCGATGCATAATGGTTATGACGCTTAAATGATAACGATAGTATCGTTTCTTTTATTATAGACTAAGGAGTGTGAAATTGCATAGCTTGAGATTGGGGAAGTATATACAAGGTATGTGAGGGTATACCTTTCCTTCTTTTGCACGACTCCGAATATACATAATGTGATGAACGAGCTTCCAAAGATACTCTACTCTTAGAAGCTAGCAGTACTTACATTGTTTCCCCTCTTATGGGACGATTGATGTTAATGTTGCTTATCTTATTCTTATGTTATCAATGTTGTTGGTATTTCATGATTCTTATAAGGTTCATAGTGAAGAGTTACCTCTAATAACGCGTACAAAGGATACCTTACGTCACTCCTAAAGGTTTATAACATAATTCCATGAGTCAAGCATGCACTATATATATATGTATCTATTTTACTCTACCGAGCCACGCTATAGATGGCCGGGGTACGGCACCTACTGTGCAACCACTGATCAGTTGGGTTTTACCGAGCTCCACGTGGGCGGGTACGATCTACCGAGCCTTATGATGGCCGGGTACGTTTTTACCGAGCATATTACGGCCGGGTATGATATGATGATGATGATGATGCCCATAGAGGCGTATGTTTTAAAAGCTTATGCATTTATACATACGTATCATGCATTTCATGTCAGTAGCCCTCAGAGGTACTCAAATGTTACAGGTTGTATATTCTCTATCCATGCTTACATTATTGTTTGTGTTTATGGTTCCCTGCCTTACATACTCAGTACTTTATTCGTACTGACGTTCTTTTATTTGTGGATGCTGCATGTCGTGCTGCAGGTCCTAATAGACAGGCAGGTGTAGCTCCCCCACCACAGTAGGATGTCCAGTTCAGCGGTGATTGGCGAGATCCCTTCTCCGGACTTGCCTTGGTCTTGGTATGCATTTTTGTTATAGACATTATGGGTATGTCGGGGCCCTGTTCCGGCTATGTTGCAGTACTTATGTTCCTATAGAGGCTCATAGACATGTGTCGACTCATGTATAGTTTGGTATGCCTTGTCGGCTGGTTTTTGTTGTATAGCCTTTCATGATAGTGTGGCAGCTCGTACCATATATATATAGTTTCTTGATTGTCTGGTCATCCCATATTATGTAGGTTCGTGCCATCATATTTTATTGTTGGTTGTCCATGATCCATGTCTACTATTTATATTGATATCCTCAGCCCTAAAAGATAATAAAGAAGGTTAGATAAAATGTACGTTGGTGCTCAGCAAGTATGGTCGGGTGCTAGTCATTTCCCTCCAGTTTGGGTCGTGACAAACTTGGTATCAGAGCAGGTTTGTCCTAGGGATTGTCTATGAGCCGTGTCTGATAGAGTCTTGATTTTGGATGTGTAGCGCGCCACATTTATAATCAGGAGGCTACATGACATCTAGGTTTGTTACCTTCTTCATGAATCTAGATCGTGCATAGAGTTGAGTTGTAAGTGTTCGTCTCTAATATTAACCTTATTTTCTTTTAGCGATGCCTTCGACTAGGAAGCAAACAATTAGTAGACGGCTTGATACAGCCACGGGAGAGGGTACCAGTCAGGTGCCCCAAGCTAGAGCAGGCCAAAGTGAGGCTCATAGTGAGATGTCATCTCATACCTCATGTACTCCGTCTCCTCTAGAGGATATTAGGAGGAACCCAACACCTCCAGTTCCTCCGCCTAGCACTACAGACCAGGACATGCGGAGTGCTTTGCAGTTATTGACTAGCTTCGTAGCTGATCAGACTCAGAGGTAGAATACTGGTGTTATTGATAAACCAGTTAGTACGAGAGTTCGTGATTTTATTAATTTAGACCCTCCAGTGTTTACCGGATAAGACCCCAAGGAGAACCCGTAGACTTTTATTGACCAGGTTCATCGTACATTGTGGGTTATGCATGTTAGTGATACAGAGGCAGTAGAGTTGGCTTCTTATCGGCTACGAGATTTAGCGGTTCTCTGGTATGATAGTTGGGAGAGATCAAGGGGTTCGAACGCTCCTCCAACTGTGTGGAAGGATTTTTCTGAGGCCTTTCTTCGTCACTACTTGCCAGTTGAGCTACGAAGAGCTAGAGCTGATAAGTTCTTGAACCTTAGACAAGGTAATAAGAATGTGCGAGAGTACAGTATGCACTTTGATTCTTTAGCACGGTATGCTCCTGATATGGTGGCCGAGATGAGCGATAGGGTGCATTTGTTCGTGAACGGGTTGGGACCACATCTGATAAATGAGTGCATGACAGCCTCCTTGGTGGAAGGCATGGATATTTCCCATATTCAGGCTTATGCCCAGACCCTAGAGGATCGTAAGCATCAACAGCGGGCAGATAGGGAGCAGTATAGGGGCCAACATAAGAGGGCAAGATTTGCAAGGCATTCTGATGACTTTAGAGGCAGCGTCAGGCCACCGTCTTCGAGGAGTTTGGCGCCTCCTGTAGCTAGTGCTCCTCCACAGTTTCAGAGGCCTCGATATGATCGATTTACCTATTCTAATCCAGGTCAGAGTTTGCAGGCATCAGGCTCGCAGTATCACAGGGATACTAGTCAGATGAGAACCACTACACCACGTTGTGATCACTGCGGTAAGGCCCACTTTGGACTGTGCCACCTAGGTTCTGATGCATGTTATTCTTGTCGACAGCCTGGCCATATGATGCGGGATTGTCCTAACAGGGGAGGTGATGGTATGGCTCAGCCGACCGGATCTATGTCTGGTTCTTTTTCATCAATTCGATCTCCAGCACGGGGTTTTCAGCAGTCGACAGGTCGTGGTAGAGGTGAGGGGCAGTGCCGAGTTCGAGTGGTGCTCAAAATCGAACCTATGCTCTAGTAGGTCGACAGGATCTCGAGTCATCTCCAAATGTTGTTACAGGTATATTCTCTGTGTTTTCTTATGATGTATATGCGCTGATTGATCCGGGATCTACATTATCATATGTTACACCCTTTATGGCTAATAAGTTTGGCATTGAACCTTAATTGATAAGCAAACCCCTTGCGGTATCTACTACGATAGGAGATTCTGTGATTACTAGAAGAGTATATAGAGGTCGCACAGTGATGATGTGTAGTCGTCAAAACTCGGAAAATTTATTTGAGTTAGAAATGGTTGATTTTGATGTGATAATGGGAATGGACTGGTTGGCCTCGTGCTATGCAAATGTTGACTATCGTACGAAAATGGTTAGGTTTCAATTTCCTAGTGAACCCGTCATTGAATGGAAGGGGAACACCGCTACACCGAAAGGTAGGTTTATTTCCTATCTTAAGGCAAGGAAAATGATATCAAAAGGTTACATTTATCATCTCGTTCGTATTACGGATGCGGAGGCGAAGACGCCTACTCTAAAATCAATCCTCGTGGTCAATGAATTTCCAGATGTTTTCTCATATGAGCTCCCAGGCCTTCCTCCTGAAAGGGAGATTGAGTTTAGCATTGATGTATTGCTTGATACTCAACCGATCTCTATCCCTCCATACAGAATGGCCCCGGCAGAGTTGCGAGAGTTGAAGGCACAATTGAAGGACTTGCTGGATAAGGGCTTCATTAGGCCTAGCACTTCACCTTGGGGTGCGCCAGTTCTATTCGTGCGAAAGAAAGATGGGTCTTTACGGATGTGTATCAACTATCGGCAGTTGAATAAGTTTACTATAAAGAACATGTATCCACTTCAAAGAATTGACGATCTGTTTGACCAACTCCAGGGTGCCAAGTATTTCTCCAAGATTGACTTACGTTCAGGGTATCATCAGGTAAGGGTTAAGGAGAAGGATATTCCGAAGATGACTTTCCGAACAAGATATAGGCAGTTTGAGTTCTTGGTGATGTCGTTCGGGCTAACAAATGCCCCAGCTGCCTTTATGGATCTCTTGAATACTGTATTCAGGCCCTATCTTGATGTGTTCGTGATTGTATTCATTGATGACATTCTGGTGTATTTTCATTCGGAGGCGGAACATGCGGGCCACTTGCGGATAGTGTTACAGATGCTTCAAGATCGTAAGTTATATGCTAATCTCTCAAAATGTGAATTCTGGCTGAACTCAGTAGCATTCCTTGGCCATGTGATATCTGACGAGGGTATTAGCGTTGACACTCAGAAGATCGATGCAAAAAAGAATTGGTCGAGACCTACAACACAATCAGAAGTCCGTAGCTTCCTAGGGCTAGCAGGATATTATATGCGATTTGTAGAAGGGTTTTCCTCCATATCAGTACCATTGACTAAGTTAACACAAAAAGCTACCAAGTTCCAGTGGTCTGACACTTGTGAACGCAGTTTTCAGGAGCTGAAGAATCGATTGACATCCGCACCAGTGCTCACTCTCCCTGAAGGAACAGAAGGATATGTGGTATATTGTGATGCCTCAGGTATAGATTTGTGTTGCGTATTGATGCAACATGGAAAGGTGATTGCTTATGCATCAAGACAATTGAAGAAGCATGAAAAGAATTACCCGACCCATGATTTGGAATTGGCTGCAGCAATATATGCTTTGAAGATATGGCGGCACTACTTATACGGCGTCCATGTTTACATCTACACAGATCACAAGAGTTTACAATACATATTCAAGCAGAAAGAGTTGAATTTGAGGCAGTGTAGGTGGATTGAATTACTGAAAGACTACGACGTCGAGATATTGTATCATCCCGGTAAAGCTAATGTTGTGGAAGATTCTCTCAGCCGTAAGTCAATGGGAAGCTTAGTACATATTGATGCATGTAAATGGGGGTTGACTAAAGAGCTT
>MU777783.1:206004-225444 GCA_026770625.1 Nicotiana glauca
TAGATCGAAAGGCTTGGTAGTAATGCTATCGGTTGGTGGACTATTTTGGGAGACTCAATATGATTATTATTGATGTTTTTTGGGCTGTTTGGTGATTATTTTGAATGGTGTGAAGTCATATATATAGGGGAGGTGCTGTCCGTTTTATCGTAAAACAGGTTGTGGTCGATACATAATGGTTATGACGCTTAAATGATATCGATAGTATCGTTTCTCTTATTGTAGACTAAGGAGTGTGAAAATTGCATAGCTTGAGATTGGGGAAGTATATACAAGGTATGTGAGGGTATACCTCTCCTTCTTTTGCACGACTCCGATTATACATAATGTGATGAACGAGCTTCCAAAGATACTCTACTCTTAGAAGCTAGCAGTACTTACATTGTTTCCCCTCTTATGGGACGATTGATGTTAATGTTGCTTCTCTTATTCTTATGTTATCAATGTTGTTGGTATTTCCTGATTCTTATAAGGTTCATAGTGAAGAGTTACTCCTAATAACGCGTACAAAGGATACCTTACGTCACTCCTAAAGGTTTATAACGTAATTCCATGAGTCAAGCATGCACTATATATATATGTATCTATTTTACTCTACCGAGCCGCGCTATAGACGGCCGGGTATGGCACCTATTGTGCAACCACTGATCAGTTGGGTTTTACCGAGCTCCACGTGGCCGGGTACGATCTACCGAGCCTTATGATGGCCGGGTACGTTTTTACCGAGCCTATTACGGCCGGGTACGATATGATGATGATGATGCCCACAGAGGCGTATGTTTTAAAAAGCTTATGCATTTATACATACATATCATGCATTTCATGTCAGTAGCCCTTAGAGGTACTCAGATGTTACAGGTTGTATATTCTCTATCCATGCTTACATTATTGTTCGTGTTTATGGTTCCCTGTCTTACATACTCAGTACTTTATTTGTACTGACGTCCTTTTATTTGTGGACGCTTCATGTCGTGCTGCAGGTCCTGATAGACAGGCAGGTGTAGCTCCCCCACCACAGTAGGCTGTCCAGTTCAGCGGTGATTGCCGAGATCCCTTCTCCGGACTTGCCTTGGTCTTGGTATGCATTTTTGTTGTAGACATTATGGGTATGTCGAGGCCCTGTTCCGGCTATGTTGCAGCACTTATCTTCCTATAGAGGCTCATAGACATGTGTCAACTCATGTATAGTTTGGTATGCGTTGTCGGCTGGTTTTTGTTGTATAGCCTTTCATGATAGTGTGGCAGCTCGTACCATATATATATAGTTTCTTGATTGTCTGGTCATCCCATATTATGTAGGTTCATGCCATCATATTTTATTGTTGGTTGTCCATGATCCATGTCTACTATTTATATTGATCTCCTCAGCCCTAAAAGATAATAAAGAAGGTTAGATAAAATGTACGTTGGTGCTCACCAAGTATGGTCGGGTGCTAGTCATTTCCCTCCAGTTTGGGTCGTGACAGAATTCCCCCTTTTATTTAAAAGTTTAAAATCAATGAAAAGGGGTTGGGGATACTACCTGCAAGAGTGGAGATGAAGACAAGTAGTTGGAATTTTACAGGCTTGGATGACTTTGGAAAATCAGTTGAAGAGGATGAGACTCTCTCTCTCAAGAACCCTCCTTCCTCCTCTCTAGTTCTACCCAGAAAATGTGTAAAAATGAAGTGTTGGGTCGTTTTATTGAAGAAGAGATCGGGTTGAAAAATTAGAAAATCTAGAGCCGAGTCAGGTCTGCAGTCGCAGAGTGGAAATGCGGTCCGCATAATGGACTGCAGAAGTGCTCCAAAAACCTGACTTCTCTGCCTGGGTTTGCGACAGAAATGCAGTCCGCATTTCAGTTTTGCGGTCGCATAATGCACCGCAAAATTGACCTCCACAAATCACTGAGGAACTTATGCGATGATTATGCGGTCTGCATATTGATTATGCGATCGCATAGTGGACCGCATTTTCAACTTCTATTTAGACCAACTCTCTGATTCACTATGCGGCAGGAATGCGGTCCGCATATTGATTATGCAGTCGCATAATGGACCGCATTTTCAACTTCAATTTTTACAATTCTTCTGCTTCACTCGACGGCAGGAATGCGGGCCGCCTAGCTGATCTGCGACTGCATTCTGGACCGTATTTTTGACATTTTCGGAAAATTGATTCTTTTGATTTTTTAAAGGCTTAGATATCTACCAAGGGTCCGAACCGCGGCGAGCTTGCTCGCCACAAAGAATTCTACATATTCCTAACACATATTCGGAGTCGACACCACGAGTTACTAAGTTTTGAGACCAAAAAGTATTTACGGGAGCTTACAAAGCTAAATAAATCAAGTTGGAATCGTATTCAGGGGTCATAACGGAAGTCCAGAGAATAAAACAATGAGTCGAGCATGCATACGACACATTATCTAGTAAAATGCCCATAACTTTTTGCTCAGAACTCCGTTTGGGCTCCATAATATATTGATGGATTGATGGAAAGCTATTTAACAGGTCTACAACTTTCATGTTCTGAATGTTACCGATATTAGCGCGGGCAGTAGAGCGCCCAGACGCGCGCCCGCGCTAAATGTGCGCGCCCAAGACAGTACACTGGGCAAACTAGCGTGCCCATATGCGCGGGCGCGCTAGTCTAGTCTGGAAAATCAATTATTTGGGGGTAAAATGGGAAATCAGAGAGGATCCACTCAACTTACATAAAGTAATGCTCCATTATTGAGAGGGAGGATCAGATTTTTAGAGAGAGAGGAGGAGGAGATTCATCTTGGAGAAGAAGATCAAAGAGGAACAACATCTTGGAGCAAGGATTGAAAGAGTTTTTCCAAACCTTCTCCTAGTATTTACTTTTATTATGTTTAAGACTATTATTGTTGATTTTTGTATGAATATGAGTAGCTAAACACCCAAATATTCTGGTACTGTGGGTGTTAGATTATTATGTTGTTTGAAGCATAGATTGAAGATCTTGAATTTATCGTTATGGGTTGTTTATTTGATTCTGCTTTTAATTATTTTACTGCGTAGCTAATAGTGAAATATTATTTACGAATCTTGAGTTAAACTTGACAAAGAAAATTCTTGGTTGCATATAGAATCAAATAGAACAAGATCTGAATCCTGGGCAGCGGGTAAAAGATTTGCAATTAAGATAGACATATACTTAATTGCCTTGTTTGGTGGAAAAATAGGAGTTGTAAATGCATTCTTGTTAATATTAATACCATAGACATATAGGTATTAATTTAACTTGAAGAGGTGCATAAGAACTCGACAGATTCTTATGAGTATTATTAACCCTATAATCAATAACCTGGATAATTCAATAAATCTATCTTAAGCTAAGATAGTAGCATGATCTCTAGCAAGCCCATGACCCTGGAATATCTTTTATAAAAATTGTTATCAGAATATTGTGTAATTGTTGTAGTAATTTTGTGTTGTATTATTGTTTAATTACTAAGTCATATGTAAATTGGCTCTTTTATGTATTTTGTGATAAATTAGCTTGAATTGATAATTGTTTGAGTCTACATCAGTCGATAAGTTGATCACAATTCCTCGTGGGAACAATACTTTACTTACTACTATATTAAATGTTGATCGCGTACACTTGCGTGAGTGTTTTGGTCGCAACAAGTTTTTAAAATGATTGTTGCAACCAAAACAATCATGCAAGTGTACGCGGTTAACAAGTAATATCGTAGTAAGTAAAGTATCGTTCGCACGAGGAATTGTGATCAACTTCTCAACTAATGTAGACTCAAACAGTTATCACTTCAAGATAAATTATCACTAAATATATAATGAACCAATTTACACATTACTTAGTAATTAAAAAATAATTCAACACAAAATTACTACAACAATTATGCAATTTTCTGATAACAATTTATATAAAAGATGTTCCAGAATCATGGAATTGCTAGAGATTATGCTACTATCTTAGCTTAAGATTGATTTATTGAATTATCCGGATTATTGATTATAAGGTTAATAATACTCATAAGAATCTGTCGAGTTCTTATGCACCTATTCAAGTTAAATTAATACCTATAGCATTTAACATCAAATTGCGACTATACAATTAACGAATAAAATCGCTCAACCAGTGCTGAAGTAAGGATACTGACTCGGAGTTCACAACGCCAATGCCATAAATAATTATATCTATTTAGACTGAAAATCATACCTTGACAGCAACAAATACATCTCAAAACTTTCCAAGTGAAGCTGAAATGGAAAGCTAAAGCTTGGAGTGTTCAAGAGAGTACTTAACAAATAGCATTTATTTCTTGAAATAAAACCTATACTGAACATGCTTATTCTACTGACACTATACTATATCCCTACAATCCATACATACAGACGAAACCTTAAACCATTCACATCAGCTTGACTAATAAGAATGTTCTGCTTATTTACAAATGAACTTTACGGCGAAAAATGCAACAACTAAGAATTATATGACAAATGGTTATATATGCTAGGAATTGATCAGGAAACTGTAGCTAGAATATAACATGTAAAAGGAAAATCGACACGGCACACAATGTTGCCCAGCGATATGATTTCAAATTCTTCTATCTCATATATTCATGAGGTGCAAAAAAGTACTTGGAATTTGAAGAAAGGGAAAGTAAGAGGTGGAACAGTAATAAACAACATCAGTAGTAGAACCCCTGCAATCAAAGAGCTGACTAGCAGAACGATTTTTAAACCCAAAAATTAAATGCAAACTAAAAAAACTCAATGGAACATATTTTCTGCATAATTTAAAGCTTGTTTTTTTTTTTTTGGATTTTCAGGATTTCTTAGCTCTTCAGTTTTTTCTTTTAGTATTTTTCATAATGTCCTCTCTTTCTTTAGACTCTCTCTTGTTATTTCTTATGGTTCCCTTTTTAGATTCTCCGAGTTGTTCTCCTTTAAATAGGCAATGTAAGATGTCCCTTGGATTCAAAATGCTCTTTCAACCATTTATAAATTGATTCCACTCAACCCTTATTGAATTAAATTTTTCAATAGTGAAATCTAAACCCTACCACTCTTAGGCTTGGATTAAATTTTCCAATAGTGAAAGCTTCTTTAGTTGGTTAGGTAGATAATCCTTTTTATTAAACAATACTTAGGCTTGGATTAATTTTTTTTCCTAAACTTTAAGCCAACAGAAAACCAAAACTATTCATACTTTCAAAGCTATATCATCCCACACTTTCGATTTATTCTGAAACTAAACTTCGCATGCTTTCAACACATTTCCATCTTCTCAAACCACACCACTCAATGGAAGGCACAAAAAATCATTTTTAACATAACGAGTGCAGTAGACTTGAATGCCAAATCAATTTCTGTTTTAATACCGTAATCAAGCAAATAAAAGCGACGATTATAGGTTTTGATCTTTTTCCACTAATGAGTGAATAGCAATCACATGTTATCAGGCACACAATTAGCTCGTTCGATCCGACTCAAGTACTCAACTTTGCACACAATTTAGCATAGATTGAACAGGGATAAATCATGGACTCAAAGTTCGACTTCAATTACAGTACCTTAACAGTGAGAAATCCACACGAATTAAGCTCTAAAACACCACATATTACGCACAAATCAAACTAAAAGAATCCATGTCGATTGAATTTAATCTCAATTCCATAAAAAATCTACTATAAACACTGTCTCAATAACAATAGAACCAAGCAAAGATCGAGTCACAATCTGAACAGAAACAATTCGTAGAAAGAACAACAACAGTAAACTTTGTAAGGAAAACCTCACTCACGTATGGAAGGACATGAATCAGCTTTCTTTAACAAAAATAGGTAGTAAACAATTAGCACGAATTGAAGTTATCAACAAGCAAATCATGAACATCTGTTTCAACAATCCAAAGGAGATGTCGGAGCATAAGAAAATAGTGGCAATCGGATCGACAATTTCAGCATTTGGAATCGAGATTCACACCTGATATACAATTAAAAATCGAAAAGGAAACTTGAGCAAAGGCCAATCCGTCACCAAATCTTGAATGGAAAACCTCTACGAGACTGTCAACAACCTCTACGGAAGAAAACTCGACCACGAACTCGACCAATCACCATCGAGCCTACGAAGCAGCAGTAAAGCTCAACAAAACTCCACGACCGGACTTGAATCAATTTCGCAAATCAGAAGCTTCGAACGAATCTCCTATGAAATCCATCTTTGAACCAGAAAATTGGTTCACACAAAGAAAACAGGGACGGGGGATAGGGCTGATGTTCTCCTTTACTCAGTCGTGGCTGGTTTTTTGGAGAAGAGGAGGTCAACGGCGCTGGGCTGCTGAGAACGAGCAAGAGTCATTGGTTGGTTGATTTTAATGGAGAAGAAGGTTCGACTACCTTAGCTTCAGGTGAAGAGGAAGGCTGGTGGCATGGTGGCTGGAATGGCGAGTGGCGGTGTCGCCACTGGATTCTGGCGTGGTCGAGTTCGAGAGGTTTAGGGGTCGTTTGTGGTGGGGTTCATGAAGAATGAGAGAAGAGGGGGCGGGTTTCTTTTGATTTAGGGTTTGGGAAATGAAATGAAAAATGAGGGGGGGGGGGTCATTTGGGTTGTGTGCTGGGGCGGGTCGGGTTGGACCGGTTTGGGGAGTGGGTGTTTTGGGCCTAGTTTGTTTAATTTGAAAGATGGCCCAATCCGAATTTTCTTCTATTTTTTGTTCTCTTTTCTTTCATTTTTTTCCTTTTATTTGCTAATTTTAAAACCAAAGATCTTAGATTAACTTGTAAAACCATTATTAACCTAAAAATTCTAAATAACTCTTAATAATAATTATCACACAAGACTAAATAAAAAGAAAATCACACAATTTGGACAATTAAACAGTGGAATGCAAAGTACGTTATTTTTTTATTTCTTTTCATTTTTGTAAAACAACCACTTACTTACTCCTAATTGTAGAATTAAATCCTAAATTCAAATGCGACATATTTTTGTATCTTTTATTATTTTAACAAATAAACATGCACGAACGAATGCAAACAATACAAGAAAAATAACGCAAAATTCACGACAATTGCAAACAAACAAAAACTATTTTATTTGGCATTTTTTGGGAGTAATTCTCATATAGGGCAAAAATCACATGCTCAGATCTGCATATAGAGATCCTGCCTATAAGATGTTTCATACAGAGATCCTGCCTATAGGATGTTTCATTGTTGCATTAGATATCCTTCCTATAAGTTATGCATTTCATTAGAAATCATATCTATACGTTTCTGCATTCCTACATTAGAGACCACGCCTATAAGTTTCTACATTCCTACATTAAAGACCATCCCTATAAGTTTCTGCGCTTCTGCATATGTATATGTCACTAGGCAAACAATCTATAGGTTAAATAATAAACAATTGCATCCTAGACACCATGCTTATAGGACTCTTGTACTTGCATAACCGTTTTAACAAAATCAGTAATGCTTAGAATTAATGCCTACATGAGTAATAGTTTAAACCTGACTCGTTTACAAGTTTAAAATCAGTAATAAGGTCGTTTAATGTCTGCAGAATCGGTTTATTTCTAAAATCAGTAATCCTTCCGTAAAATCAGTACGCTTTACCTTGTTAGATGTCATGCCTATAAGTCTCACCTAGGCAAACCATTAGGTAATTAATTAACTATACCAATCTTTAATAATTACAACCAGCAGGCATTCCTAATTTGGACTTCTTATCTAAAATTATGTGATAAATCAGCCACGCCTTTAACGTTCAAGTTTAATTAAAGACTTAACTAGTACCTATAAGTTATGCTAAATAATTTGTTGCTTTGAATGGGGAGGCCTATTTGAGCTTTTAACTGTTATGTGTTTCCCCTTTTACCGCTTTTAGGTGTTTGTTTGTCGCACTAGACTTTTGTCCTTTTAAAACTCTGAAAACCAATCTCCATTCCCTTTATGATTAGTAGTCCTAACTGCCTCCGGGAATGACAGGATTGGGGCGGGTAATAGCGTGAAATAAGTAACGAGACCATTCTGCGATTTAATACCTTAACGGAGCGGGTAAGGGTAGACATGTATATGATGGCCACGCGATAAAACCTCGTGTATAAATGGTTACCGGGTGTTGTGTGGGGTGATCCATGTTATGTATAAACCTAGGACCCCCTCCCTCTTTATTTGGTAACTTTCTTTTTTTTGCAGAACTTTTTTTAAAAAGCTGTTATTTTATCAGTTCTCTGAATTTCTTATTTTACTTCAATCACTTAAAAATCTCTTTTAATTATTTGATTTCCAACACTGTTTCTTCTCTAGACCTCCGCCTATTTTATTCCCTTTGTTTTATTATTTGTACCAATTATTTGACCCCCTTTTTCCTGCACTTGTATATCCCTTAAATAACTATGAAATCGCATATTTCCAAATTTCAGCATGTCTATTTAACTTTTATACTACCCTTGTTTGCAATCGTTATGTGAAAGTGGTTTTGTAGGTTTACATGTTGTTTATATTTAAAGTGACAATTATAGCATGGCCGTAAACCACACTAGTGTATCTTGGGGGAGCCTAACACCTTCCCCCCGAGATAATTTCAAGCCCTTACCCATTCTCTGGTTCTTCTTTTTTTTTAAATTTCTTCTAAGTGTCCTAATGCACTCAATCATTAGCTGGCGACTCTTCTAAATTGCAAACCCAATTCCCAAAAGGAAATGAATTGTCCGCCCAAATGTCATAAACCCGATTTCGCGAGAAAAATGGGGCATCGATAGTATGGCGACTCTATTGGGGATTCTTTAATTCTTTTACCATTTTCATGCTATTTGTGACTTTATGCTTCTTTACATGCCTTTATTTGTTTAAATGCCTTTAAAAATTTTATTCCTTCCACTATTACGAAACTGACTTGGCTCTTCATTTCTTTTCTCTTATTGTTTTCCTCAAACACTTTCTTCCAATAATGTTGTAAATTATGAGAAACTATTGTAATTATTACTTTATGAACGTGAAAGTACATGACAACTTGTTAGTTATTATAATTGCAATTTTTTTTAACATCATATTCCACTCGTGCCAAACAAAATACCATATCAACGATTATAATGAGTGGTTGCGCCCTTCCGATATTATCACCCCCTAAATATGGCAAAGGCATATTTTCGATAAAACTAGTCGATCAGCAGTGCCATCGACAGTTTCGCGCCTTTCCCTCTTGAGTTGTCCGCTCAAGGGTACCAAGTCTAATACCCCATAGAAACCATTTCTCTTTAAAATTATGCATGCATCATGGTCAAACTTAGATGAGTCAGTTATGTTGTTCCCATAATGACCCTTTAAGATAGCCTCGTCCAAAGTCCATTGTGTTTCCTTGAAACCCAAACGGACACTATCATGTTCTGTGCATTCATTTGGAGAACTAAATTATTGTTATGCCAATTATTGATATTAAAATAGTCGAGTGTGGTGGGGGAAAAGGTCCTGACCTTTTGGTTTTGCAAAAAATGAGGCACAATGTCCCTAGATTCGTCATGGTCACCAACATCCACCCCAAATTGTTGAATTTGTGGGGAGATCTTCATTCCAGCAATCAAGGTCTTGTCAGGAAGTATCTAGGAAACATGCCTTCTTTCATATACAAATTACCGACAGATCCGGCCTGTCCGCCAGTAAAACAGAAGCTCATAAAGTTCAAGCTTGCCATGAGTTTGAAATCAAGGAAGAGGTCACTAAGTAGGTCAAAGATAAGGTTCTCAGGGTAGTGGAGTATCCAACATGGTTAGCCAATATTGTGACAATATCGAAGAAGGATGGGAAGGTCAGAGTCTGTGTCGACTATCGGGATCTCAATCATGCTAGTCCAAAGGTCGAATTCCCATTACCGAATATACACATCTTGATTGACAACTGTGCCAAGCATGAGTTGCAGTCATTCGTTGATTGATTTGCTGGGTACCATCAGATATAGATGGACGAAGAGGATGCTGAGAAAATAGCTTTCATTACGCAGTGGGGAATGTATTGCAACAAGATGATGTCGTTTGGGTTAAAGAATGCAGGGGCCACCTAAATGATAGCCATGGACACCATTTTTCATGACATGATACACAAGGAGATCGAAGTGTATGTAGACGACGTCATCATCAAGTCCATGAAAGCTGCTGAGCATATGGAAGATTTGAGGAAATTATTTAATAGACTGAGAAGGTACAACCTAAAGCTGAATCTTGCAAAGTGTGCATTTGGGGTTCCTGCCGTAAAACTACTTAGGTTCATTGTGAGTCGCTGAGGGAATAATTGGATCCATCGAAGGTCAAAGTTATTCAAGAACTGCCACCACCAAAGAAGAAGAAGGAATTAATGAATTTTTTGGGGGGACTCAACTACATCAGCCGATTCATAGCACAATCTACTATCACCTGTGAGCCAATCTTTACGATGCTGAAAAAGGATGCCGATACCAAATGGACTGACGACTGCCAAAAAGCCTTCGACAGAATGAAGGAGTACCTGTCAACGCCGCCAGTTTTGGCTACGCCTGAGCCAGGTTGACCCTTGTTACTCTACCTTGCGGTGCAAGATGGAGCGTTTGGTTGTGTTCTTGTGCAACTTGATGAAACGGGCAGAAAAGAGCAGGCTATCTATTATCTCAGCAAGATGTTCACCACGTACGAAGCCCGGTATTTTCTATTGAAACACACCTTTTCTGCTCTGACTTGTGTAGCCTAGAAGTTGCGGCACTATTTCCGTGCTTACACCATGTACCTGATATCATGAATGGATCCATTAAAGTACATCTTTCAAAAGCCCATGACCACGGGCAAGCTACCATGTTGCAGATCCTGCTGAATGAATTGGACATTGTCTACGTGACTTAGAAAGCAATCAAAAGACAGTCCTTAGCATATCACCTCGCTGAAAATCGTGTGGATGGAGAATACGAGCCTCTGAAGACGTCTTTTCCTGATTAGGAGGTATCATTTGTAGGAGAAGACATTGCAGAATCCTATGATGGCTGGAAAATGTTTTTTGATGGAGCAACAAATTTCAAATGAGTTGGCATAGGGGCAGTCCTAGTATCGAAAAATGGCCAGAACTATCTGGTATCTACCAAGCTCTGGTTCTCGTGCACCAACAATATGGCCGAGTACGAAGCCTGCATCTTATGGCTCAAGAGGGCCGTTGACATGAACATCCAAGAGTTGTTAGTGATTGGATATTTTGAGTTTCTTATACATCAGGTTGGAGAAGAATGGGCGACCAAGAACTCAAAGGTCCTCCCGTATTTACATCATGTACAGGAATTGAGGAAAAGGTTCATAAAGACATAATTTCGGCATGTCCCCAGAGTCCAGCATGAGTTTGCCGATGCATTAGCCAATCTATCATCTATGATTCAGCATCCAGATAAGAATTTCATAGACCCTCTTCTAGTGAAGATTCATGATTAGCCAACATACTGTGCTCATGTCGAGGAAAAAGAAGACAGAATGCCTTGATTTCACAACATCAAGAGATACTTAGCTAGGGGGAATATTCGGAGTTTGCAAATACTATGCAGAAGCGCACTGTGAAGATTGTCCAACAATTTCTTCCACAACGGGGGAATCCTGTATGGGAGAACTCCGGATTTAGGTGTGCAAAGGTGTGTTGATCCGTAGGAAGCATCTAAACTGGTAGAGGAGATTCATGCCAGTACCTGTGCTCCGCATATGAACGATTTTATCTTAGCTCAGAAGATACTCCGGGCATGTTATTTTTGGATGACTATGGAGACGGACTGCATTCGGTATGTTCGAAAATGCCACCGCTGTCAGATCCATGTAGATATGATAAACGTTCCTTCAAATGAGCTTAATGCAACAAGCTCGCCATGGCCGATCGCCGTCTAGGGAATGGATGTTATCGGACAATCAAACCTATTGCATCAAACGGGCACAAGTTTATCCTAGTAGCAATTGATTATTTCACCAAATGGGTTGAAGCACCATCTTACATAGCAGTGACCAAGAAGTCATGGCAGACTTTGTCCGTGACCGTATCATTTGTCAATTCGGGATCCCAGAATCAATCATTACTGATAATGGCTCCAACCTCAACAGTGATCTGATGAAAGCTATGTGTGAAACGTTCAAGATCAAACACAAGAATTCCACAGCCTACAGGCCTCAGATGAACGGACTAGTAGAAGCCGCTAACAAGAACATCAAGAAGATATTGAGAAATATGGTAGAAAAGCATAAGGAGTGTCATGAGAAGCTATCATTTGCTTTGTTAGGGTATCGCACCACAGTCCACACATCAACTGGTGCAACTCCCTATATGTTGGTCTATGGTACAAAAGCAGTCATTCCTACCGAAGTTGTAATTCCCTCCCTAAGAATCATACAGGAAGCAAAGATCGATGATGCAAAGTGGGTAAAGAGTCGTTACAAACACTTAGCCCTCATAGATGATAAAAGAAGTAATGCACTTTGCCACTGTCAACTTTATCAGAACAGAATGTCCTGAGCCTTTAACAAGAGAGTCAGACCAAGACAGTTCACACCAGGACAGCCGGTGTTAAAGAATATTTTTTTCACATCAATATAAAGCCAAAGGGAAGTTCTCTCCCAACTGGCAGGGCCCATACATGGTTCATCGGGTTCTAACAGGAGGAGCCCTCATACTTGCAGAAATGGACGGAGAAGTTTGGCGAAAAACCAATCAACTCAGACACAGTCAAAGGATACAAAGTGTTACAATTTATTATTTCCTAAGGTAATTTGAACTATGTCTGACCTAATTGCCATTTAAGAAGGGATACGTAGGCAGCCTTATGGGTTCGGTCAAAATTAAATTAAATTTTCATTTCCCCTACAATTGGAAACTAGGGCAGAATTTTGAGGAGGACCCTCAAAATTTCGAAGTAACTTCAGCCGATCATAGCAAGAAGCTATCAGGAGCATCAACCCACTAAACTGGGGCAAAATTTTGAGAACGACCCTCCAAATTCCGTAGCAAGAAAGGTCGCAATGTCTTGAACCACGTCACGCTCGTTGGTTCATCTAAAAACTATTTCCTAAATATATATACATATGTCATATATTTAACAAACTCATACATGTTTATTATAAAAATTACGTTGTTTAACAACGCTACTCCAAGTGAATCTACAGTATCACTAAATTAGAGTCGAACCAGTCAAGCAAAGATAACAGGGTCACGAACTAACCATTCCCTTTACAAAACTCATAATTTGCCTTTGGATGCAGGAACCCAAGTCACAAATCATCGAATACATTTATACACTCACACTTTTTAGGAATACAACTCTCGAAATTATCGCTTCACAATCGCTATCTGCATAAAATGTCCCCAGCAGCAATAATCGATAACCAGCCATCAACTATCAACTAAGAAATCTTTATTACTGTTCGTCTATCACCTTCTCCCTAAGGCTACTATTCTGCCTTCCGAGAACTTTGTCTCCATTATTGCATTAGGCTACTATTCTGCCTTCCGAGGTTAAGCTCTACCTCCATTTGCATTTTTCATTGCATAATGCTACTATGCCGCCTTCCGAGACTAAGCTCTGTCTCCATTATTACCTAAGGCTACTATTCTTTCTTTCGAGGTTAAGCTCTACCTCCATTTGCATTTTGCATTCCATAAGGCTACTATTCTGCCTTCCGAGACTAAGCTTTGTATCCATTATTGCATAAGGCTACTATTCTGCCTTCCGAGGTTAAGCGCTACCTCCATTTGCATTTTGCATTTTATAAGGCTACTATTCAGCCTTTCGAGACCAAGCTCTATCTCCATTATTGCATAAGGCTACTATTCTACCTTACGAGACTAAGCTCTGTATCCATTTGCACAATTGAAATATCGCCGCCTCATTTAAATCATGCATTAGCTAAAATACCGCCATCTATTATTTTACGGCTTGCATTGGCTGAAAGATCACCACCTACTACATTTCATGGGCTGAAAGATCGCCAAATTGTCCGAAGGCATCATTCTTTGGAGGCACCATTTTCATGGCCCGAGAACGCCATGCCATTGCCTGAGGACCCCACTTTCTCTCCGCATAGCATTATTCAAAGGCATCATGGTTCGGAGGCATCATTCGCATAGACCGAGAACATTATTGCATAGCATGCGAATCTTTTATATATGCTTCATGTCCCAGGACATCATGTTCCGAGGCCATCATCCAAACCGTCCAAAGACAACATTCATGGTCAAACGGGAGCTTGCATCACGTTTAAATTAATGCATAATATATGCGCTCGTGTTGTTTATTTGCAGGAAAACCGGCTAGCAATGGCCATCTTAGTAGGAGTGATCCTGCTCCAGTTTCCGCAACCTGTTAGACTTTGATCATCCTTCCCAACCCGAATATCTCGTTCGATCATGAAAAAATCTCCATCGGCATGTTCCACCGATGGATCGTGAACTACATACAACCTGATTCCTGTAAAACCAAGGACATGTAGGGGGATCAAGAACTAGAGCTCGGTCAAAATTCTTCAAATTATTTCGTTCAGTCAAAATTGGCCATCATATCTTTACCCAATAACTCTTTCATCCTTCCCGGGTAAAGAGGGGAAGCTGTTGATACCCAATTTTTCCTTATGGATTTTTTCATATACAAAATACTTTCAAAATAACATATATGTGCATATATAAGCATGCCCAAGTGTTTTGGTATTTTTCATATATTTTGAATATTTTTTAAATCTATTTACTGTCCATTTTAGCAATACAAAAATCAGTAACTATTCCCAAAACTATCAACATTGGTGAATAGTTTATTTCATTATCATACTTACACCAAAATATAGTTAAGATGATTTTTAAAAGCCAAAATACATAAAATTGTAATTTTAGCCTATTTTAGGATTAATAGCATTTTTATAATTGTAAAATTGGTTCTATATTTTTTAACTAATATTTAGATATTACTAATTGTTCAATGCTTCTAATTTATTTTTAGAATCATTTTACTTATTTTTATAAATAAAGAGGGTAAATTTGGCTATTCAACATTTAGCCTCATTTCGTTTCAATTCCAGCCTTTTTACATTTCAATTTTAATCCTTAATTGACCCAATCTCAACCCCAACTAGACCGACCCATTTTTTTCTCCGACCTAACCCATAACCCAATTCAAACGACCCTACCTGGTTCCCACCTACCCCTTTAGATCTAGGCCGTTGATCATACAGATCAACAGCCATAATTCCCCCTTACAATTGTAACACCAAATGACCTACCCTAATTCCCTATTTCACCTAATCCACCGCCTTTGAATCCCAAACTCTCTTAAACTCTATCAAGCTCTCCGGAACCCTAGCCTCGTCTTACCTTTTTAAGCCTCCTGTCACCGGAATCTATGGCTTCTCAGGGCATGAATGGCTTGTACTCACCTCCCTTCTCCAGTAAGCCATGGTTGTTTGAAGCTTCGGGACATGACCTCGATAATTCCCTCTCCGATCTTCTCAGACCTTTGATTCCATTGCTTCTCCGGCCATGCTTCGGCATATTCAAGACTTAGGAGCCTAATTCCTGACCTCTCCGAATCAGTATCTGATTCCTCTTCCAAGCCATTATTATTTCTAGGGTTTCTCCGAAACCCTAAGCTATTCGAGATTCTTTCCATGTTCTTTGCTTAGATCTATGCTTTACTTGACATATAAAGTGTTTTCCCCAAAAGTTCTTTTCAAAATCGTTCGTCTTCGATTTTAGGGTTTCTGAAAGGATTTTTCCAAAAATCGTTCTAATTTTTTTTCTTCTTTGCTTTATGTGAGTTGTCTATATCATGCTCGTGTGATTTCTTTTGCTACGCATGTACTGTCTGTACTTTTCTTTTTCTACTATACATGTTACTCCTATGTTAATCCTGTTATGTTTTCTTTTCTCTTTTACTATATGTGTTTACCATTGAGATTCTTTGATTTTTGTCTTACTAAACTTTGTTCATATTCTTGCTAAACATGCTTCATCTGCTTTTGTTTAGGTTTGTATCATCTCTTTCTTCTGAACTTATTTAAGTTCTGAATTTTCTCAAATATGTTCTTTATGATCTTGAATCGGCTTTTTCCTTTGTTGTTCAAACATGCTATCATATCTGTTTTGTTGAGGCTCTGAAAAAAACCTTTGAGTGTGTTTCAGTGGCTTGCTCTATCACCTTTATGTCTGATTCAACTTGGTGCCCTAATATTTGAGGGTTCTCTTTGGCGATTTTGACTTTGTGTTTGATTTAGGGTTCCACTTTGGGACCCTGGACTCTCAGACTCGTTGTGAGTTTGCAATTGAACTTGTATCCTCTTGCTTATGATTCTGAACCTTTCAATGTTAGAACTATTTTTCTAAGTAACATGACGCTTCTTTTGTTTGGTTTGTCTTCTTTATATATGAGAAGTTCTTCTTTCAAAAGGGTTTTTGCCAACTACTAATTGATTCCGAATTCCTTTAATAGTGTTTATTTGATTTTTACTGATTTCTTTTAAATTAAACCTTTCTTTGCCCCTTTCCTGACTTGATTCATTCAAGTAAAAAGCCTGTAACTTTGATTTTACTAGTTGTCTGATGGATTCCTTTTTTGCTTATTTCACAGAAACCGTGTACCATTGGGTTGTTGCCTTAAATAACTGCTATGTATTTACCTTTTATTTTACTGCTTCGAAAATATTTTTTCAAATTCCTGTCCTTAATTGTTTTTACCCGTTTGAAATCATAATCCCTTAACTAAAGGGAGATTGATTACAATGTTATTTCCTTACATTGTTCTTACTTGTATGCGGAACTATAAAAGGGGCTCGACCCTTCAGCACTAAAACAACTTTGAACTTTTGAATCCTAAGTTCAATACTCATACTCTCACACGCATACTCTAAATCACAACACTCTTTCAATTCTCTACTCTCTTCTGAGACTTTTTGTACTGCTTTGCTTGCAACTTGGCTTTTCAAGAGTGATGTTTCACTTATTTGTTTTCCCTGAACTAGTATGTCTCGATTTTGATTTTAGCTTCTTCCCTATGTGTTTACTTTACAGTTTCCATATTCCTGTCTATTTTGATGCTCATGTTATGTATTAAATATGTTACTTTCTTTTATGTTTACTGTTTGTTATAAATTCCCCATAGCCCCACTCCATTATATGTGTTGAGGTAGAGTTCATGGCCTTGCAGTATCCAAATTACTACCCAGGTCTGAACCTGAACTTCAATGGGTCCTAACTCCCAAATTTAGCTAACAGGCTGGTCAGGGGTATGCCGACATTCCTAATTTCAAAGCATGACCACTAGCCTATCATGGCCTTCCCTAACTCACCCTTTATTGCACTTACACTTACTCTTAGACTCTAAGTTCTGCCCACCTCCTATGATCCTTGCCTTGGGTATCTTGAGTTCCCTCTGAACTTAGACATTTAAGGGCTGGCCTTTCAACACTGCACTATAATCTGATCCTCAAATGTATTTGTGTGTAAGCACACCCTGGACCTTATGAAGCTCCTTGGAACTTTGACACAGCCAAAAGATGAGAAAGCCTTTGGAAATCTGATCTTTGGAAGTTGGTTTATATCATGTTTCAGACTAGGAGTATAAATTAGGCTCTCCGTTGGAATCTTTAATTTCTGATGTAAATTTTTTTACTTTTCTGGATTCATTCAAGTTGTAATAATTTTGTAATAACTTAGGGGATGTATAGAAAAAGGGGGAAGGGTCTCTCATGTTATGCATGTGGGTTATATATATATATATATATATATATATATGGTCTTTACTTCTGCAATCACAACCTTTTCGTTCATGTATCTGCATATAGAGATCATGCCTATAAGTTGTTTCATACAGAGATCCCGCCTATAGGATGTTTCATTACTGCATTAGAAATGCTGCCCATAAGTTATGCATTTCGCTAGAAATCATGTCTATAAGTTTCTGCAAGCCTACATTAGAGACCATGCCTATAAGTTTCTGCATTCCAACATTAGAGACCATGCCTATAAGTTTCTGCACATCTGCATATGCATATGTTACTAGACAAACAGTCTATAGGTTCAATAATATGAAATTGCATCCTAGACACCTTGCTTATAGGACTCCTGCACTTGCATAACCGTTTTCAAGAAATTTGTAACGCTTAGAATTCATGCCTATAGGAGTAATCATTTAAAACTGATTCGTTTAGAAGTTTAAAATCAGTAATAAGGTCGTTTAGTGTCTGCAAAATTGGTTTATTTCTTAAATTAGTAATCCTTCCTTAAAATCAGTATGCTTTTCCTTGTTAGATATCATACCTAAGGTCTCACCTAGGCAAACCATTTGGTAATTAGTTAACTATACCAGTCTTTAATAATTACAACTAGCAGGCAGGCCTAATTTGGACATCTCACCTGAAAATATGTGATAAATCAGCCACCCCTTTAATGTTTAAGTTTAATTAAAGACCTAACCAGTACCTGTAAGTCATGCTAAATAGTTTGTTGCTTTGAATGAGGAAGCCTATTTGACGCTTTAACTGTTATGTGTTTCCTCTTTTATTGCTTTTATGTGTTTGTTTGTCACACTAGACTTTTGCCCTTTTAAAACTCTGAAAAGCCAATCTCCATTCCCTTTAGGATTAGTAGTCCTAACTACCTCCGAGACTAATAGGATTGGGGCAGGTAATAGCATGAAATAAGTAACGAGACCATTCCGCGATTTAATTCCTTAACGGGGTGGGTAAGGGTAGACATGGATATGATGATCACGCGATAACACCACATGTATAAATGGTTACCGGGTGTTGTGTGGGGTGATCCATGTTATGTATAAACCTAGGACCCCTCCTTCTTTTTTTGTTTACTTTCTTTTCTTTCCATAACTTTTTTTAAAAAGCTGATAATTTTTCAATTCTCTGAACTTCTTCTTTTACTTCAATCACTTAAAAATCTCTTTTAATAATTTGATTTCCAGCGCTGTTTCTTCTCCAAAGCTCCGCCTATTTTATTCTCATTGTTTTATTATTTGTACCAATTATTTGACCCCTTTTCCTGCCCTTGTATATCCCTTAAATAATTATGAAATCACATATTTCCAAACTTGAGAATGTTTATTTAACCTTTATACTTCCGTTGTTTGTAATCATTATGTGAAAGTTGTCTTGTGTGTTTACTTGTTGTTTATATTTAAAGTCACAATTATAGCATGGCCTGGAACCATACCAGTGGATCTTGGTGGGTGCCTAACAACTTCCCCCCCAATATTATTTCAAGCCCAACCCATTCTCTGGTTCTTCTTGTCACGCCCCAAATCGAGGGACATGACCGGCGCCCGACCGGGTAGCCCCAATCAAGCGGACCTGGGTGCCTTTCCTAACCCACGTGTTACCCCTATATTTTTCATTACTTATTAACCAAAAGATTAACCATTTCATAATTGAAATCACTCTTTTTCGAAACATACACAACATGCTTAATTTCTTTAACAAGTTTAC
>MU777783.1:225566-261307 GCA_026770625.1 Nicotiana glauca
AAGTAAGTCACGGTAATTGAAACAACAAACAAATACATAAAGAAATAACAAGTCAAGCCAAACAAGTTTTCAACACTTAACTTTGTTTCAAGTAGTCCTCAAACCATATACAAGTAGAAAACAACAATAGAAGCAACAACCAAACATACATGGAAGGCAGAATGAAGCCAAACAAAGGGACAATCAGTGCCCCACAGGTTACAAACTCTCCTGCTGTCTCCTTTTACAATGCCTCATCCATGATTTCACAATTGGTACTCATATCGATTTCAATGGAGATTACGATCGCTTTCCACCCTTATTACCTCGTCCACCCTTATTACCTCGGCCACCCTTATCACCCCAACCCACAATATATCAATTTGTGTTGCGGCGCACAAACCGATCCCACCGTACAGTTTCAATTCACAACAATCATAACAACAACAAAGCACAATTCACAAAGGTCACAACAACGACAATAAGCAATTTATAAAGATAACAACAACATTTCCTTAAGGAGTAACAACAATGATTCACAAGTGTTCCCATAACCATCAATACTATTTTCCGTTGAATTCCACAATTCATAAGTGTTTCCATAGCCAATAGTACCAATTCCACTATATTCCACTATTCATAAGCAATTCAAGTTGTTACAATAATGACCCACCAGGAGCCAATATGTTATTACCACCGTTGTTCCAATTTCATAATTTACAATTTCCCTTTTTATCAATTGTTTCCCAACTCTTACCACATAACATTTAACCAAACCAATCAACACCCAACAAACCAATCACAAGAGTTTCACAAACAATTCACATAGCTATCACATACCATTTATTCGTTCAACAAAACAGGGCGATTTTACAAAGATCAAAGTTAGCCATACATACCTGGAGTCGAATTCCCCTTTTTCTTTTATCTTCTACTTCCAATTTACCCAATAATCTAGCAGCGTCAATCTAGATCACAAGTTACATATATATATCTTAGAATTGAAATTCACAATTTCTATCCGAGCTTATTCGGGTTATCGAGCACCGCCCCTTACTTCTACCCATTTCCATTTCACAAAATTTTAGGTGTAAAGAACATTCATGAGTGTTTTAACTTCCATTTTCAAGAATTAATGCATAAAAATCCCCCTTTCTATTAAAATCTGAAAATCAAGGAAAAAGGGGTTAGGGATTTTACCTTTAGAAATGGAGATGAAGACACTTGCTTTAGAATTTTCTGGACCAAGCCATTAGAAGAACAATCTTTGAAGAAGACAGGTTTTTCTCTCAAGAATCTCCCCTCCCTTTCTCTTATTTTGTTCAGAAAATGTGTAAAAAGAAGGGGTTAGGGCGTTATATAAAAAAAAAAGGGTCGGGTTATAAAATTAGAAGAATGGAGCCCCATGTCAATTATGCGGTCAAATGTGCGATCGCAGAGTAAACATGCGGTCCGCATATTGGACCGCAGAATTGCTCCTAAAAACTTAATGTTCTGACACGGTCTGCGGCAAGAATGCGGTCCGCATTCATGTTTTGCGGTCGCATAATGCGCCGTAGAATTGACCCCCTAAAATCCCTGAGGAATTTATGCGATGATTATGCGGTCCGCATTTTGATTATGTGACTGCATATTGGACCGCATTTTAACTTCAATTTTTGACAAATCTTCTGTTACACTCTGCGGTAGGAATGCGGCCCGCATAGCTGATCTGCGACCGCATTCTGGACCGCAGAAATGACAATTTCTGGAAAATTGATTCTTTTGATTTTTAAAGCTTAGATCACTACAAAAGGTCCGAACCGCGGCGAGCAATTCTACACATTCCTAACACAATATTCGGGCATTGACACTATAAGCTACTAGGTTTTAAGCACAAAATTTTACGGGGCCTTATATCCTCCCCCACTTAAAATCATTCGTCCTCGAATGAGGATCCTGAAAATCAGTTGGTTTTGGAAGGGATGATATACAACTCTCAAAATTTTCACTAACTCCCATATTTTAGAAAAATTTTGCCAGAGTTTCCTTTGTATTATGGACATATCCACCTGTCAGAGAGCCCCCGAAACATATTCCCAAGCACCAACACACAATCACAACTAACGCTACAGCTTGTACACAATCCATTACCTCAACAACTGCACATATTCTATCACTTGTTACATTTTGCACATAAACTAGCCACTTCAATGAGTCCCTACCTTATTTAACCATTTCAACATACCACATGCATATAAACAAACATTTATCAATCTATACTACCATTAGTTGTTTACTTAACACATGAGTCTTTATAAATCTTTTCATTTATGAAAGGAAGGTTCAAGTGACCTAAAGTAATCACAACACGTACAACTTTTGCACAATTAGAGAAACTTCACTAGCATTAGGAAGAAAACAATTCGGACACAATGATAGTTGTTTCAAAGATAGAAAGGTGACCTAATTTCTTCTAAGCTTGATCAAACAATTGGGGATATTTCTCATTCATTTCTTTTTCTGCTTCCCACGTGGCTTCCTCAACTTGTTGACTTTGCCACAACACTTTAACAGAGGCAACTTCCTTATTTCTCAACTTACGGACTTGCCTATCAAGGATGGACATTGGAACTTCTTCATACGACAAGTCTTCATTAACTTCGGTAGTCTCGACTGGCACGATGGTGGATGGATCTCCAACCACTTTCTTCAACATGGACACATAGAACACCGGGTGTACTAATGACATTTCAGGAGGCAATTCCAACCTATAAGCCTCTTGCCCGATCCTTTGGACGATCCGATATGGCCCGACATACCTAGGACTCATCTTCCATTTCTTCTCGAATCGCATGACTTCCTTCATAAGAGATACCCTCAAGAACACCCAATCATCAACTTGAAATTCCAAATCTCTTCGGCGAACGTCCGCATAGGATTACTGGCGACTCTGAGCAGTTTTCATCCTTTCCTGAATGACCTTAACTTTCTCCATAGCCTAGTACACAAGATCTGGCCCTAGCAATTCTGCTTCACTCACTTCAAACCACCCAATTGGAAACCTACACCTTCTTCCGTACAATGCTTCAAATGGGGCCATCTGAATGCTAGCATGAAAGCTGTTATTGTAAGAAAATTCTATAAGTGGTAAGTGGTCATCCCAACTACCTTTGAAATCCAACACACAAGCCCGCAACATATCCTCAAGCATCTGAATAGTTCGCTCGGCCTGACCGTCGGTCTGCGGACGGAAAGTTGTGCTGAGATTCACCTGAGTACCCAAGCCTTGCTGAAATTTCTTCCAAAAATTAGCTGTGAACTGGGCCCCTCGATCCGAGATAATAGAAAGTGGAGTGCCATGAAGCCTTACTATCTCCTTGATATACAATTTAAAATATTGTTCTGCATTATCGGTGGACTTGACTGGCAAGAAGTGAGCTGATTTTGTGAGTCGATCCACTATTACCCAAATTGAGTCGAACTTGCACTGAGTGCGAGGTAACCCTACCACAAAATCCATATTGATCATCTCTCATTTCCACATTGGTATTTCTATGAGCTGAATTAATCCACCAGGCCGCTGATGGTCATCCTTCACTTGCTGAAAATTCGGACATTTAGATACAAAGTTCGCCACACCCCTTTTCATACCGTTCCACCAATAAATCTCCTTGAGGTCATGATACATTTTCGTAGAACCTGGGTGTGCAGAATACCTGGAAATATGAGCCTCCGCCATCACCCTCTCCCGAAGCTTATCCACATCCGGGGCACATAGCCTACCTTGACACCGCAATACACCATCCTCGCCGCTGAGCGAAAATGCCGAAGTCTTGTTATTCACAACTTCTTCCTTTATCTGAGCCAATGCTGGATCCATAAACTGCTTCTCCTTGATTTCTGCCACTAGTGACGATTCTGCTCCATTATACACCATAACATTCCCCTCGTCTGATGCCGAAATGCGAACTCCGAAACTGGCCAATTGATACACCTCTCGAGCCAGGGGTCTCTGATCCACCCCCAAATGAGCCAAACTACCCATGGACTTCCGAATGAGAGCGTCGGCCACCACGTTTGCCTTCCCTGGGTGGTACAAAATTTTCATATCATAGTCCTTGAGCAATTCTAACCACCGTCGCTGCCTTAAATTCAGTTCCGTCTGTTTGAACAAATACTATAGACTCTTGTGGTCTGAAAACACATCTACATGAACCCAATAAAGATAAGGCCGCCATATTTTCAAAGCAAATACAACTGCTTCAAGCTCCAAATCAAGCGTCGGATAATTTTTTTCGTGATTCTTGAGTTGCCTAGAAGCATATGCTATGACCTTTCCGTGCTGCATCAATACACACCCCAAACAAACCCTGGAGGCATCACAATAAACCATAAACCCCACTGTGCCTTCCGGTAAGGCCAATACTAGTGCCGAGGTCAACCTTGACTTCAATTCTTGAAAACTTTTCTCACAAGCATCGGACCACTGGAACTTAACTGCTTTCCGAGTCAATTTAGTCAATGGGGAGGCGAGGGTCGAGAATCCCTCCACAAACCTCCGATAATACCCTGCTAATCCCAAGAAGCTACGAATCTCCGTCGGGGTCGTGGGTCTAGGCCAATCCTTCACTGCTGCAATCTTCTGGGGATCCACCTGAATCCCTTCACTGGATACTACATGACCCAGAAAAGCTACGGACTCGAACCAAAATTCACATTTTGAAAACTTAGCGTACAATTGATGCTGATGAAGGGTCTGCAATACTGCTCTAAGGTGAATGGCATGATCCTCCCTGCTCCGTGAATAAATGAGGATGTCATCAATGAAAACAATCAAAAAAGAATCTAGAAATGGTTTGAAAACCCGATTCATAAGGTCCATGAAAGCTGCCGGGGCGTTGGTTAGCCCAAAAGACATGACCAGGAATTCAAAGTGACCATAGCGAGTTCTGAAGGCGGTCTTTGGAATATCCTGTTCTCTGATCTTCAATTAGCGAAAGCCGGACCGTAGATCAATTTTGGAGAAGAACTTTGCACCTTGCAGTTGGTCGAACAAATTATCTACCCGAGGCGAAGAATATTTATTCTTGATGGTGACTTTGTTAAGCTGTCGATAATCAATGCACATCCAAAGTGACCCATCCTTCTTTCTAACAAAAAGAACCGGAGCACCCCACGGCGACACACTCGGTCGTATGAACCCCTTCTCTAATAAATCCTTCAAATGTTTATTTGACTCTCTTAATTCTGCTGGCGCCATTCTGTATGGTGGAATGGATATTGGCTGAGTATCTGGCAATACATCAATCCCGAAATCTATCTCCCTATCTGGCGGAGTCCTTGGAATCTCATCCGGAAACACTTCAGGAAACTCATTCACAACTGGCACGGACTCCAGGGCAGGCACATCGGAGGTGTTGTCCGTCACCCGGACCAAATGATATATACACCCCTACTTAATCTTCTTCGAAGCCTTAAGGTAGGAAATAAAACTACCCTTTGGCACCACACCATTTCCTTTCCACTCAATAACCGGCTCGTTAGGGAACTCGAGTCGCATGAATCTCGTTCGATAGTCAAGCTTGGCAAAGCACGAATAAAGCCAGTCCATCCCCATGATTACATCAAAATCTACCATTCCATGCTCAATAAGATCAGCCGTGGTAACACGACCACTCACCGTAACAACATAATTCCTATAAACTCGCGAGACTGTAATAGAATCGCCAACCGGAGTCGATACAGGGAACGACTCATGAAGCTGTATGGGTTCTGTCCCAAAATCTGAAGCAATGAATGGGGTGACATAAGACAAAGAGGACCCCGGATCAATGAGAGCATAACAATCAATGTCCTGAACATACAAGATACCTGTAACAACATTTGGAGAAGCCTCAGCACTCTGGCGGCCACTCAAAGCATAGAACCGGCTGGGTTCACCCCTTCCACGAGCTCCATCCCTAGCTGCACCGAGCCCTGCTGGAGCTGTAAGACGCACTGATGATGTAGCAACTGAAGAACTGGATGAAAGGGCAGATCCCCTACCCATACTCTGACTGGGCGCACGGCAGTCCCGCTGGATGTGACCTCTTACCCCGCACCTATAACTTACCGGGATATCTAAATAGCAAGTATCTATATGAAACCTCCCACACTTGGGGCATGTAGTCCTCCCCTGCTGCTAGGACCTCACTCCTAGATGACAAGACTGGCAGGACCTCCTACTGTCTGAACTTGGTCTCGAATGACTATTCTGCTGATAACTGTGCACAGATAGCGGTGCACTCGCAGACGACTTTGCATATGACTGGGATGGCCCTGATGACCCTCTCCCCAGAACAGGTCTCCCTGAGTGACCCATTGACCGGGCCCTGCTGCTACTCTCCCTTTCTGCCCGAATCTTCAACTTCCTAACCTCTGTGGCCTGAGCGAACCCAACAATCTTCCCATAATTCATATCTGAGTGCAAACTGCTGTAGCAGCCTCATTCACCACCAAAGGACTAAGGTCCTGGACAAATCGCCGAACTCGAGCATCCATGGTCGACACTAACTGAGGAGCATACTTGGACAATCTCACAAACTCCATGTGGTACTCCCAAACACTCATACTGCCCTGTTTGAGAACCTCGAACTCAGTGGCACGGGCTTCCATTGTCTCGGCAGGCAAGAAGTGGTCCATGAAGGCATCTACAAACTCATCCCATCTAGCCGGAGGTCTTCCCTCCTCACGGGAGTCCTCCCACTTCGCAAATCACGAACGCGCTGCTCCCCTCAACCTGTATGAAGCCAACTCTACCCCCTCTATCTCTGTAGCCTTCATCACTCGAAGGGTCTTATATATCAAATCAAGGAAATCTTGCAGATCGGCCTCTGGGTCTGTGCCTGAGAATTCAGGAGGGGCCAATCGCAGAAATTGGTGGACTCTAGAACTGGAGGAATATCCCTGTCCGCTGGAGGACGCAGGGGAATCATGAGATCTCTGGGCCTGGGCTGCCACTAACTGGGTCAATATACGAATGGCTCCTCTAAGTTCCCCATCAGATACCCCGGGACCGGAAGCTGGAACTGTATCGAAATCAGGAATATTGGAAGGAGGGATGGTGGCACCCTCTACCGTAGCCGGAATAGGAGTGCTTGGATGTGGAATAGATGGGCCGGTCATATTCAAGACCGGTGAGTTACTCTCACCCACGGTATCAGGTACATGATTCACAGCCACACTTGGGGTTGCATCGACCCCAAGGCCGAGTCTAGCTTTCTTCTTAGGCGCCATATTCTGAAAATTTCGGAACAAGGCACGAATTAGACATAAATACTTCCACTTTACACTTCACCGCACGATATAGAGTAACAAAGAAATGGGTAAATTCCTAAATGTCCATGCAGCCCCTACTTATAGATGTGGTAGACAGCACACCGATAAGAAGGGCGCTACTAGACACGGCTCCGAGACTTCCTAGGACACTTTAAAACCTTAGGCTCTGATACCAAGTTTGTCACGCCCCAAATCGAGGGACATGACCGGCGCCCGACCGGGTAGCCCCAATCAAGCGGACCTGGGTGCCTTTCCTAACCCACGTGTTACCCCTGTATTTTCATTACTTATTAACCAAAAGATTAACCATTTCATAATTGAAATTACTCTTTTTCGAAACATACAAAACAAGCTTAATTTCTTTAACAAGTTTACAACTTACAATGCCCGACATATAATTACATAAGTCCATAACCCATATTAACTGTCTACGGAGGCTCTAAGATATGACAGAATAATAAGTACTTGCCGGTAACAAGGCTCCGGCTATACCTTACACAAAACAAAAATAAGACTCCGAAAATAGAAGTGGCATGTGCCACGCAGGGCCCCGAGAGGAAAGGGGCTCACCAAAACGGCCAGTGGAAGATGAAGGAGTGCTACTGCCGATGAACTAAAGTACCTGCTACGGATCCACCTACAATCATAACACGAATGTAGCGCCCCCGGCAAAAGGGACGTCAGTACACTAGAATTGTACTGGTATGTATAAACAAGCTTTGTCCCAAGTAAACTCAAGCCATAGACAAGTAAGTCACGGTAATTGAAACAACAAACAAATACATAAAGAAATATCAAGTCAAGCCAAACAAGTTTTCAACACTTAACTTTGTTTTAAGTAGTCCTCAAACCATATACAAGTAGAAAACAACAATTGAAGCAACAACCAAACACACATGGAAGGAACAATCAAGCCAAACGAAGGGATGATCAGTACCCCACAGGTTACAAACTCTCCTGCTGTCTCCTTTCACAATGCCTCATCAATGATTTCACAATTGGTACTCATATCGATTTCAATGGCGATTACGATTGCTTTCCACCCTTATTACCTCGTCCACCCTTATTACCTCGGCCACGTATCACCCCAACCCATAATATATCAATTTGTGTTTCGGTGCGCAACCCGATCCCACCGTACATTTTCAAAAGTAACAACAATGATTCACAAGTGTTCCCATAACCATCAATACTATTTTCGTCGAATTCCACAATTTGCAAGTGTTTCCATAGCCAATAGTACCAATTCCACTATATTCCATAATTCATAAGCAATTCAAGTTGTTACAATAATTACCCACCAGGAGCCAATATGTTATTACCACCGTTGTTACAATTTCATCATTTACGATTTCCCTTTTTATCAATTGTTTCCCAACTCTTACCACATAACATTTAACCAAACCAATCAACACCCAACAAACCAATCACAAGTGTTTCACAAACAATTCACATAGCTATCGCATACCATTTATTCGTACACCAAAACAGGGGCGATTTCACAAAGATCAAAGTTAGCCATACATACCTGGAGTCAAATTCCCCTTTTTCTTTTATCTTCTACTTCCAATTTACCCAATAATCTAGCAGTGTCAATCTAGGTCACAAGTTACACATATATCTTAGAATTGAAATTCACAATTTCTATCCGACCTTATTTGGGTTATCGAGCACCGCCCCTTACTTCTACCCATTTCCATTTCACAAAATTTTAGGTATAAAGAACATGCATACGTGTTTTGACTTCCATTTTCAAGAATTAATGCATAAAAATCCCCCTTTCTATTAAAATCTGAAAATCAAGGAAAAAAGGGTTAGGGATTTTACCTTCAGAACTGGAGATGAAGACACTTGCTCTAGAATTTTCCGGACCAAGCCATTAGAAGAACAATCTTTGAAGAAGATAGGTTTTTCTCTCAAGAATCTCCCCTCCCTTTCTCTTATTTTGTTCAAAAAATGTGTAAAAAGGAGGTATTAGGGCGTTATATAAAAAAGAGGGGTCGGGTTATAAAATTAAAAAATTTGAGCCCCGCGTCAATTATGCGGTCAAATCTGTGATCGCAGAGTAAACATGCGGTCCGCATATTGGACCGCAGAATTGCTCCTAAAAACTAAATGTTCTGACACGGTCGCGGCAAGAATTGCGGTCCGCATTCATGTTCTGCGGTCGCATAATGCGTCGCAGAATAGACCCCCCAAAATCCCTGAGGAATTTATGCGATGATTATGCTGTCCGCATTTTGATTTTGCGACCACATATTGGACTGCATTTTAACTTCAATTTTTGACAAATCTTCTGTTACACTTTGTGGTAGGAATGCGGTCCGCATAGCTGATCTGCGACCGCATTCTGGACCGCAGAAATGACAATTTCTGCAAAATTGATTCTTTTGATTTTTAAATCTTAGTTCACTACAAAGAATTTTACACATTCCTAACACAATATTCGGACCTTGACACTATGAGCTACTAGGTTTTAAGCACAAAATTTTACGGGGCCTTACACTTCTTTTATTTTAAATTTCTTCTTAGTGTCCTAATGCACTCAATCATTAGGTGGCGACTATTCTAAATTGCAAACTCAATTCCCACATGGAAAATAGTTGTCCGCCCAAATGGCAAAACCTCGATTTCGCGAGAAAAAGGGGGCATCGACAGCCCTTACCCTATCACTAGTTATCGAACAAACTCAGAAGTGAACCTTGTATGTGTCCTAATGCACCATAAATCATTAGATGGTGACTCTTCCAAAAATGCGAAACCCAGTTCCCAAAAGGAATGAGTTGTCCCATACCCAAATGTTGTCACGCCCCAAATTTGAGGGACATGACCAGCGCCCGACTGGGTATCCCCCGTCAAGCGGACCTAGGTGCCTTTCCTATCCCACACGTACCCCGTATTTTTCATTATCCATTAATCAAAGAAAATAGTCACTTATAATTAAAACACCATTTTTACAAAACACACATAGTCACTTATTGAGGTTTACAACTTTCATCGCCCAATATACAAAATACATATGTACATAAGTTCGCATCCCACACTTACTGTCCACGGAGCCTATAAAAGTACAACAGGAAAAAATAATATTTGCCAGTAACAAGGCTCCGGCTATACCTTACACAAAATCAAAATAAAACTCCGTACACAAGCGGCCTGAGCCACGCAGGGCCACGAGAGGAGTGGGGCTCACCAAAAAGATGATGGAACACGAAGGGGGACCTATGATCGGTGGGCTAGATTACCTGCTGCGGATCTACCTATAATCATAATACGAATGTAGCACCGCCGGCAAAAGGGACGTCAGTACACTTGAATTGTACTGGTATGTATAACAAACCATACCCTGAGTAACCTCAAGCCATACACAAGTAATAAACAATAGAAGAAAGCGACAATTGAGTGCACACAAGGAAAACAATCAAGCAAAACAAGTTAACAAACTCTCTTTTCCCCATCATCATTTCCACATTTTCAATTTCACAACGTTCTCATATTTCATTTCAATAGTGAAATCAATCACTTTCCACCCTTATTACCTCAGCCACCCTTATCACCACAACCCACACCTTATTACTTCGTGTTGCGGCACGCAACCCGATCCCACCGAGCAATAACAATTCACAACAATACCACAACAATAATAATTTACAAGGATAACAACAACAAATTTTAAGAACAACAACCACAAATCCCAATAACAAGAGCAACACAACTCACAAAAGGTTTAGGTTACTATCCATACCATTTCCATCTTTTTCAACAGCCCGTTATACCATTTAGATCACAACAATAGTTTTCCACGACTTTCCACAAGGGATGTTATCACAGTTATTTCAATTTCACCAATTACGATTCATCTCTATCATTTATTCCACAGTCATTGCCACATAACACATTCGCAGTCACAACTTAGTTTATTGCCATTTACTTGAAAAATCATATCGGATGTTTTAACCAACAATGCATAAGGCACAATATTTACATGAATTCACAAATAGTTCACACAAGTAAACACATCCTGCTCACAAGAGTTTAACTTCACAGCTAATTCATGGAGATATCACATACCAAGTATTCAGACACCAAACAAGGCGATTTTACAAAGGTTAAAGTTAGCCATACATACCTGAAGCTGGATTCCTTTCTAATTCCTACTTCCAATTCACCAAAAGCAATGTCAATATAGTGCACAAATTAATACACATAACTTAGAATTGAAGTTCACAATTGCTACTCAAACTCATTTAGGTTATCAACCCCTCTTTGAATACTCGTTTACCCCTACCCAATTAGTCCTACTAGATTTTAGTTTTTTAATAGACATGCATGCATGATTTCAACCATTATTTTAAGGAATAATGCATGGGACTCCCCCCTCATAGTTTAAACCAGAAATTTAATGGGAGAAGTTAGGGATTTTACCTGTAAGGAAAGGGTATATGAGGATAACCTTAAAATTTCCCGGCCCGGATGGTTTTGAAGAACCAAATTTTTGAGAAGATGACTTTCACTCTCGAGACCCTCTCTTCCTCTCTCTTAATTTGTTCAGAAAGATCATTAAAAATGAGGGGGTTGAGGTGTTTTATTAAAAAGGGGTCAGGTTTTAAAATTTAGAAAAAAAAAAGCCCGAGCAAAATCTGCGGTCGTATTCTGCGATCGCAGGATCGAAATATGGTCCGCAGATTGGACCGCAGAAATGCACCCAAAACGATCAAGGTCTGCCTGGGTCTGCGACACGAATGCGGTCCGCATTCATGTTATGCAGTCGTATTTTGCACCACAGAATTGACCTCCATAAATCCTTCAGGAATTTATGTGGCGATTATGCGGTCCGCATATTGATTATGCGATCGCATAATGGATCGCATTTTCAACATTAATTTTGACAACCCTTCTGCTTCACTCTGCGGCTGAAATGCAGTCCGCATAGCTGATCTGCGACATCATTATGGACCGCAGAATGACAATTTTCTGGAAAAATCGATTCTTTTGATTTTTAAGTGCAAAATCATAAAAAGGGTCAGAACCGCGGCGACTACACATTCGCCGCGAAGAATTCAACACATTCCTAACACATATTCGGACATTGGCACTACGAGCTACTACGTTTTGAGCATAAGATTTTACGGTGACTTACATGCTCCCCCACTTAAAATCATTTGTCCTCGAATAAGGATTTTTGAAAGTCAGTTGGTTTAAAAAGCATGATATGCAGACTCTCAAAATTTTTGCTAACTCCCATATTTTAGAAAAATTTCGCCAGAGTTTCCTTTGTATTATGGACATATCTACCTAACAGAGGGCCCCCGAAACACAAATTCCAAACACCATAACAGGATTACAACCATCTCTACAATTGTCATACAATTTCCTACCTTAACAATTGCACACATTTGATCACTTGATACATTTTTCTTACGAATTAGTTATCTCAATGAGTTCCACATAGTCTAATCATTTCAATATACTACATGCATACAAGTAGTTTGTTACCAACTTATACAACCATTAATTGATTAATTATCAGAAGAGTCTTTGTCAAACTTTCATTTACCAAAGAGATGTTCACATGACGTAAAATAATCACAACACCTATAAGTCTTGCACAACTAGAGGAACTTCACTAGTATTAGGAAGGAAACAACTCGGACACAATGATAGTTGTTTTAGAGATAGAAAGGTCACATTATTTCTTCTAAACTTGATCAAACAGATGGGGATATTTCTCTTTCATTCCCTTCTCCGCTTCCCACGTAGCTTCCTCAACCCGTTGACTCTGCCACAACACCTTGACTGAGGCAACTTCCTTATTTCTCAACTTACGGATTTGTCTATCAAGAATGGCAACCGGAACCTCTTCATACGACAACTCTTCATTAGCCTCGATAGTATCGACTGGCACGATGGTGGTTGGATCTCCAACCACTTTCTTCAACATGGACACGTGGAACACCGGGTGCACTAATGACATTTCGGGAGGCAATTCCAACCTATAGGCCACCTGCCCTATCCTTTGAATGATTCGATATGGCCCGACATACCTAGGACTCAACTTACCTTTGAAGCGCATGATTCCCTTCATAGGGGATACCCTGAAGAACACCCAATCATTAACTTGAAATTCCAATTCCCTCCGACTAACGTCCACATAAGACTTTTGGCGACTCTGTGCAGTCTTTATCCTTTCCTGAATGATTTTGACTTTCTCCATAGCTTGGTGTACAAGATCTGGCCCTATCAGTTCTGCTTCGCCCACTTCGAACCACCAAATCGGAGACCTACACCTTCTTCTGTATAATGCCTCAAATGGGGCCATCTGAATGCTAGCATGAAAGGTGTTATTGTAAGCAAATTCTATAAGGGGCAGGTGATCATCCCAGTTACCTTTGAAGTCCAAGACACAAGCCCGCAACATATCTTCAAGCATCTGAATAGTTCGCTCTACTTGACCATCTGTCTACGGATGGAAAGTCGTGCTAAGATTCACGTGGGTACCCAAACCTTGCTGAAATTTATTCAAAAAATTAGCTGTGAACTAAGCACCTCGATCCGAAATAATAGAGAGCAGAGTACCATGAAGCCTCAGTATTTCCTTGATGTACAACCGAGCATACTGTTCTGCGGTATCAGTATACTTGACTGGCAAGAAGTGAGCTGATATTGTGCGTCGATCCATTATCACCCAAATTGAGTTGAACTTTCGCTGAGTGCGAGGTAATCCTACCACGAAATCCATGTTGATCATCTCCCACTTCCACATTGGTATTTCCATAAGCTGGGTTAACCCACCGGGCCGCTGATGCTCAACTTTTACTTGCTGACAATTTGGACATTTAGATACAAAGTCAGCCACACCCCTCTTCATACCGTTCCACCAATAAATTTCCTTGAGATCGTGATACATTTCGTAGAACCCGGGTACACCGAATACCTGGAATGATGAGCCTCCGCCATTACTCTCCCCCGAAGGTTATCCACATCTGGAACACATAGCCTTACTTGACATCGTAGAACATCATCATTGCCATCGAGTGAGAATGCCAAAGTTTTGTTGTTCAGAACTGCCTCATTCATCTGTGCCAATGCTGGATCGATGAACTGTTTTTCCTTGACTTCCGCTACAAGCGATGATTCTGCTCTATTATGCACCACAACTTCCTCCTCATTTGGGGTCGAAATGCAAACCCCAAGATTGGCCAACTGATAGACTTCCCGATCTAGGAGCCTCTGATCCGCCCCCAAGTGAGCCATACTACCCATGGATTTTAGAGTGAGGGCGTCGGGAACCACATTCGCCTTACCCGGATGGTATAAGATGTTCATATCGTAATCCCGAAGCAATTCTAACCACCGCCGATGCCTTACATTTAACCCCTTCTGTTTGAAGAAATATTGGAGACTTATGGTCTGAGAACACATCCACATGGACCCCATAAAGGTAATGCCGCCATATGTTCAAAGCAAATACAACTGCTGCTATCTCCAAATCATGTGTCGGGTAATTCTTCTTGAGTTGCCTTGAAGCATACGCTATAACCTTCCCACGCTGCATCAATACATACCCCAAACCGACCCTGGAAGAATCGTAATGGACCACAAAATTTTCCGTGCCATCCGGCAAGTCCAATATCAGTGCCGAGGTCAACCTTGACTTTAATTCCTGAAAACTTCTCTCACAAGCGTCGTACCATTGGAAATTAACTGCTTTTTGCGTCAATTTAGTCAATGGGGAGGAGAAGGTAGAGAATCCCTCCACAAACCTCCGGTAGAACCCGGCTAAACCCAAGAACCTACGAACCTCCATCGGGGTCGTGGGTCTAGGACAATCCTTCACCATTGCAATCTTCTGGGGGTCCATCTGAATCCCCTCACTGGAAACAACATGACCCAGAAAAGTGATAGAATCGAACCAAAATTTACATTTTGACAATTTAGCGTACAACTGGTGCTGATGAATAGTCTGCAAAACTGCCATGAGGTGATAGGCATGATCCTCCCGTCTTCTCGAATAAACAAGGATGTCGTCAATGAAAACAATCACGAAGGAGTCTAGAAATGGCTTAAAGACCCGATTCATAAGATCCATAAAAGCTGCCGGGGAGTTGGTTAGCCCAAAAGACATGACCATGAATTCAAAGTGACCATAGCGAGTTCTGAAAGCGGTCTTGGGAATATCCTGCTCCATAATCATCAATTGGTGATATCCTAACCGTAGATCAATTTTGGAGAAGAAACTCGCACCTTGCAATTGGTCGAACAAATTATTTATCCGAGGCAAAGGATACTTACTTTTTATGGTGACTTTGTTGAGCAACCGATAATCAATACACTTCCGGAGCGACCCATCCTTCTTTCTGATAAAAAGAACCGGAGCACCCTACGACGACACACTCGGTCGTATGAACCCCTTCTCTAATAAATCCTTCAGCTGCTCCTTTAACTATATTAACTCTGCTGGCGCCATTCTGTATGGAGGAATAGATATTGGCTGGGTATCTGGCAATACATCAATCCCGAAATCAGTCTCCCTATCTGGGGGAATTCCTGGAAGCTCATATGGGAACACTTCAAGAAACTCGTTCACAACCGGCACGGACTCGAGGGCAGACACTTCTGATGTGGTGTCCTCCACCTTCACCAAATGATAGATACATCCCTTTTTAATCATCTTTGAAGCTTTACGGTAGGAAATAAACCTACCCTTCGGCACCACACCCTTTCCCTTCCACTCAGTAACTAGCTCATTAGGAAACTCGAGCCTCAAGATTCTCGTTCGGCAGTCAAGTTTGGAAAAACATACCTAAAGCCAGTCCATTCCCATAATGACATCAAAATATACCATTCCAAGCTCGACAAGATCAGCCGTAGTAATACGACCACACACTGCAACAACACAATTCCTATAAACTCGCATGGAAATGATAGAATCACCAGCTGGAGTCGACACAGAGAACGGATCTTGAAGTTGTTCGTGTTCTATCCGAAAGCACGAAGAAATGAATGGGGTGACATAAGACAAAGAGGATCACGAATCAATAAGAGCATAACAATCCATGGCCTGAATAAACAAGATACCTGTAACCACATCTCAAGAAGCCTCTACACTCTGGCGACCACTCAAAGCATAGAACCGGCTGGTTCCACTTCTACCACGAGCTCCTCCCCAAACTGTACCATGTCCCGCCGGGGATGGAGGACGTACAGATGATGTAGCGACGGAAGAACTGGATGACTGAGCAGATCCCCTACCTATGCCCTGACTAGGCACATGGCAGTCTCGCTGAATGTGACCTCTCACCCCGCATCTGAAACACATCGGGATATCCATGTAGCAAGTCTCTATATGAAATATCACACACTTGGGGCATGGAGCCCTCCCCTGCTGCTGTGATCTCCCTCCCTAACGGCAAGACTGATGGGGCCTCCTACTGTCTGAACCTTGTCTCATACGGCTGCTCTGCTGGTAACTGTGCAAAGATGGTGGTGCGCTCGCTGATCATTAAGCATATGACTGGGACGGCACTGCCGACCCTCTCCCCTGAGCTGATCTCCCTGAGTGGCCCGCTAATCGGGCCCTGTTGCTATTCTCCCTTTCCGCCAGAATATTCCATTTCATAGCATTTGTGGCCTGAGCGAATCCCACAATCTTTCCATAGTTAATGTCCGAGTGTAAGGCCACTGTAGCAGCCTCGTTCACTACCGAGGGACTAAGGCCATGAACAAAATCGCCAAACTCTACCTGCCATGGTCGACACTAACTGAGGAGCATACTTGGACAACCTCACGAACTCCATGTGGTACTCCCAAACACTCATGTTGCCCTGCTTGAGGGTCTCAAACTTAGTGGCATGGGCTGCTATTGTCTGAGCAGGCAAGAACTGGTCCATGAACGCATCTACAAACTCATCCCATTTGGCCGGAGGTCCTCCCTCCCCACGGGAGTCCTCCCACATCTCGAACCATGAATACGCTGCTCCCCTCAACCTGTATGATGCCAACTCAATTACCTCTATCTCTGAAGCTTTCATCACTCGGAGGGTCTTATATATTTCATAAAGGAATTCCTGCGTATCGGCCTCTGGATCTATGCCTGAGAATTCTGGAGGAACTAGCCGCAAAAACTGGTTAACTCTGAAACTGGCTGAACCTCCCTATTCGCTAGAGGATGCAGGGGCATCCTGTGATCTCTGGGCCTGAGAGGCCACTAAATAGGTCAACATGCAGATGGCTCCTCTAAGGTCCCCATCTGAAGCCTCGGGACCAGGAGCTGGGATGGTGCCAAAATCAAGAATATCGGCGGGAGGGGTGGTGGCACCCTCTACTTCTGCAGGAATAGGAACATGCTGGTATGGGACAGACGGGCCAGGTAGGTTCAAGGCCGGGGAGTCACTCTCACCCACGGCATCAGGTACAAGATTCATAGCCTCACTTGTGGCATTGGCCCCAAGGCCGAGTCCAGCTCTCTTCTTAGGTGCCATTACTGAAAAAGTTCGGAACAAAGCCTGAGTTAGATATAGATACTTTCACATTTCACTTCACCGCACGATACAGAATAACAAAGATGTGGGAAAATTTCCTAAATGTCCATGCAGCCCCCCCCACTTATAGATGTGGTCGACTTCACACCGATAAGTAGGGCTCTACCAGACACGGCACCGCGACATCCTAGGACTCCTTTAAAACCTTAGGCTATGATACCAAGTTCGTCATGCCCCAAATTCGAGGGACATGACCGGCGCACGACCGGGTATCCCCAGTCAAGTGGACCTGGGTGCCTTTCCTATCCCACGCGTACCCTGTATTTTTCATTATCTATTAATCAAAGGAAATAGTCACTTATAATTAAAACAGCATTTTTACAAAACACACATAGTCACTTAATTAGGTTTACAACTTTCATCACCCAATATACAAAATACATATGTACATAAGTGCGCAACCCATACTTACTGTCTACGGAGCCTCTAAAAGTGTAACAGGATAATACAGTATTTGGCGGTAATAAGGCTCCGACTATACCTTACACAAAATCAAAATAAAACTCCAGACACAAGCGGCCTGAGCCACGAAGGGCCCCGAGAGGAGTGGGGCTCACCAGAAAGCTGATGGAAGACCAAGGGGAAGCTACGATCGGTGGGCTGGAGTACCTGCTACGGATCCACCTACAATCATTTCAACGGGATGTCAGTATACTTGAATTGTACTGCTATGTATAACAAACCTTACCCTGAGTAACCTCAAGCCATATACAAGTAATAAACAATAGAAGAAAGTAACAATTGAGTGCACACAAGGAAAACAATCAAGGCAAACAAGTTAACAAGCTCTCTTTTCTCCATCATCATTTCCACATTTTCAATTTCACAACGTTCTCATATTTCATTTCAATAGTGATATCGATTACTTTCTACCCTTATTACCTCGGCCACCCTTATCACCACAACCCACACCTTATTACTTCGTGTTGCGGCGCACATCCCGATCCCACTGAGCAATCACAATTCACTACAATACCGCAACAATAATAATTTACAAGGATAACCACAACAAATTATAAGAACAACAACCACAAATCCCAATAACAATAGCAACACAACTCACAAAAGGTTTAGGTGACTATCCATACCATTTCCATCTTTTTCAATAGCCCGTTATACCATTTCGATCACAACAATAGTTTTCCACGACTATCCACAAGGGATGTTATCACAATTATTTCAATTTCACCAATTACGATTCCTCTTTATCATTTATTCGGCATCACTTGCCGCATAACACATTTGCAATCACAACTTAGTTTGTTACCATTTACTTGCACAATCATATCGGATGTCTTAACCAACAACGCATAAGGCACAATATTTACATGAATTCAACAATAGTTCACACAAGTAAACACATCATGTTCACAAGAGTTTAACTTCACAACTAATTCATGGAGATATCACATACTAAGTATTTGGACACCAAACAAGGCGATTTTACAAAGGTTAAGGTAAGCCATTCATACCTGAAGCTGGATTCCTTTCTAATTCCTACTTCCAATTCACCAAAAATCTAGCAACATCAATATAGTGCACAAATTAATACACACAACTTTGAATCGAAGTTAACAATTGCTACTCAAGCTCATTTTGGTTATCAACCCCTCTTTGAATACTCCTTTACTCCTACCCAATTCCTCCTCCTAGATTTTAGGTTTTTAATAGACATGCATGCATGATTTCAACCATTATTAGAAGGACTAATGCATGAGACTCCCCCTCTTAGTGTAAACCAGAAATTCAATGGGAGAAGTTAGGGATTTTACCTGTAAGGAAAGGGGGTATGAATATAAGCTTGAAATTTCCCGGGCCGGATGGTTTCGAAGATTCAAATTTAGGAGAAAATGACTTTCTCTCTCAAGACCCTCTCTTCCTCTCTCTTAATTTGCCCAGCAAAATTGTTAACATGAGGGGGTTGAGGTGTTTTATTAAAAAGGGGTCGGGTTCTAAAATTTAGAAAAATAGAAGCTCGAGCAAATCTGCTATCGCATTCTGCGATTGCAGAATCGAAATGCGGTCCGCAGAGTGGGCCGCAAAAATGCGCCCTAAACTCTGAAGCTCTGCCTGGGTCTGCGATAGGAATGCAGTCCGCATTCCTGTTATGCGGTCGCATTATGCACCGCAGAATTTACCTATACAAATCCTTGTGGAATTTATGCGATCATTATGCGGTCCGCATATTGCTTATGCGATCGCATAATTGACCGCATTTTCAACATCAAGTTTGGCAATTCTTCTGCTTCACTTTGTGGAAGAAATGCGGTCCGCATAGCTGATCTGCGACCACATTCGGGACCGCAGAATGACAATTTTTTGTAAAAATTGATTCTTTTGATTTTTAAGTGCTAAATCAGTAAAAAGGGTCCGAACCGCGGCGACTACACATTTGCCGCGAAGAATTATACACATTCATAACACATATTCTTACCTTGGCACTACGAGCTACTAAGTTTTGAGCACAAGATTTTATGAGGCCTTACAAATGTCATAAAACCCCATCTCTCCACTGCAAAGAGAGAAAAAAAGGGGGCGCAAAAGCATGGCGACTCTGTTGGGATGTTTAAACTTTTATCATTTCAGATTATTCTTGTGAATTTGTACCTCTCTCTATCTGCAATTATCTATTTGATTTCTTTTAGCATTTAATTTCTTCTTGAAAAGCAAAACTAACATGTCTCCTTTGTTTTCCTTCTTGCTTTAAATTGTGAAACTGTTGTATTTATCGCTTCCTTAAAGTGCAAATACATGTCAACATGATTTCTTTTAATTATTATATAATCATGCTCAACATCATACTCCACTTGTGCCAAAATCAAATACTATAGCAACGCTTATAATGAGTGGTTGCGCTCTTCCAAAATCATTACCCCCTTAATTGGGAAAGGCATATTTGCAGTAAAACTAGTCGATCAGCGGTGCAGTCAATACTTTCGAGCCTTACCCCTTGAATTGTCCGCTCAAGGGTACCAGTCTAAAACCTTATAGAAACCATACTCTGTTGAATTTGGACATGCATCTTGCTCAAACATAGTCGGATCAGTTATGTTGTCCACATAATGATCATTTAAGATAGCCCAGTCCAAAGTCCATTTGGTTTTTCTAAACCCAAATGGACATCATCACTTTTTGTGCATTTATTTTGAGAACTAAATGCTTAATGTTAATTGTTGATGTTAAATAGTCGAGTCTGATGGGGGTAGCGTCTAACCTTTATGTTTGTAGATAATGAGGCACGAAATCCCCAGATTCAGCGTGGTTACCAACATCCACCCAAGACTGCTAAGTCGGTGGAAAGATCTGCACTCTAGTGATCAAACTCTCGTCCAAAAATATCTAGAAAATATACCTTTCCTCATGGAGATGTAACCCAATAACAAGATCATAGAATCTGCCACACTGTTTTTGGATTGTGAAAGGGCTGTGTTTCGCTTTGGGGACATTGAAATGGCACCCTTGCTAGATGACATAAAAGGATAGGCCGATTTTGTCGTGGGAAACTCCGTGTTTCCTAATGCCTGAGGTAGGGGCTTGATGACATCCAAATCCACTACTAAAAAGTAATAGGCATGGTCGCATGCAATATAATTTACCCAACTATAGGTCGTGGTCGAATCCCACTGAGAACAATTTTTAGGCGATTAGGCATGTAAGAAAATTATCGCTTATTGCGCAATGCCAAACACTAAGAATTTTGGTATTGAAAATGTTTTATATCTAAATGAGGAAATGTAAACTAACCTAGAAAGCAAGTAAAATGTTCAATGGCTACAAGTATGGTTGCATAGGGAATTACACTCAAGTAATGATCCAATGTATTTCATGATTTCACATATATGAGCGAGTTTATGTTAATTAGCCACGAATAATAATTCTTAATTAGATTCTTCCGAAGACTAACAAGACTTCCTAATTGAATTATCCCTAAAACAATTACAATATTAAGCACACCCGGAATGGCTACAAGTAGTTGAATCCAATCCCTTGGTAGAATCTATAAGGTGAGTGTTAACGCCACAAGTTCTTGTTAATTAATCTTTCCCAACCCCAAATTATGTTTTCCAATATCAATTCGGAGTTAATGGGCGAGTCCTAGGATTAGCTAATCCATTTGGAAACATTAAAGGACAAGAATAATTAAAATAACATTAACTCACTTCATAAATATATAAAAATAATTTAATACATAAGCACAATAAGGTATTTAATCCACACTTTAACCATGAATATTTCCATAAACAAGATTTATGTGTTTAATAAAATACTACACACTTAGATATACAACACAAAGCAAGTAAATGAAGAAATAAACATAAATGAGTAAGAAAATCTTAACCACAAGCTTTAATCTTCAAGACCCAAGTGTTTGTGCAAAAACCCTAGCTTTAATAAATGTTCTCTCTAGTTCTATGAACTGAAAAGAAGCCAAAGATTTGTTTGGACGCGTATAAGAATGGTTTGGGGATTGAAATGTGGAATTCAAAAACTTCCCAGAACTGCCCCAGATTTAATACAATGCGATAGCGTGAAATGGCCTGAGATCGCGTATAATGACCTGCTGACTCATTGCGATCGCGTGATAGCCCTTGCGAGTGCGTAGTGTCATGTGCTAAACCTCTGCGATGGCGTGAGGTACACCTACGATCGAGTAGTGCATTTCATGGCTGGTGCATATTTTACTCAATGCGATCGCGTGTATTCAACTGCGATCGCGTTTATCATTTTTCCAGATCAGCGCGATCGCGTACCCTTTTATGTGATCGGTAAGAGTACTTTGTCATAGTTTCCTACCAAAATTATTCAAAAGTTTAAATATTAAGACGAGATAAGTAGGTAAAATACCAGTTTATCTAACCCCCAAACTTAAGCTATTGCTTGTCCTCGAGCAATTCAAAAACTAAGAACATCCTTCAATCAAAACATCATTTACACCCAATGGCAAACAAAATATCATTCCAAGTCAAAGAGGGTCAATTTAAACACAATCTAGTAACTTCAGTTGGTACAAACAATTAATCTAAGGCATATGAATCACCAACTTTTCACACGTTTTTTTTCAATCAAGTGCTCAAACACTAAATTAATCAATGTAGCAACAAAGTCATGACACTAAAGATTCAAAATTTGCCTCTCCATCACATTTCTTTTCCTTCACACATTCCTCCCAACTGAAAATGGGATTAAATTCACAATTAGAATTTCATGTCCCCTCGCACTTTAGGAGAGAACTCCAAACTCACAAATTTCAATTCAAGACATCAATGGGATGAAAAAAGGAAATGACTAACTCTCTCTCTCTCTCTCAAAGATATTCAAATGCACATAAGTAGTACCACAGGCTTGCCCTTCATGTAATTCTCCACTAATATACACATACTTGGTTAAAAATCAATTAGGACTTAAAGGGTTGTAATTTAGGCTTTTGGTTAAGGTAGGGCACAATTTGGTAAGAGTGACTCAAAACCTCCCTAATCATTACACTTGATTCACAATTAAAGTTCACTTCCTTTAAGAAAATTTCCACCCTTTCTTCTCTTTCTTTATCACCTAGTCTCCCATTTATTCATACTTTTTTTTTTCTCGTTTTTTATAACACTTTTCACCTTTTTTTTTTGAGAAGCTTCAATATCACAACTTTTCCAACCTCCACCCCCAAACTTAGTATTGTAGCCTATTTTCATACTTTACATTACTTAGGGAGGTACGGTGCCACAAGAGTGGCTTGTAACATGGTTGCCAAAGAAAAAGTAAGAAGGCTCAAAAGGGTTGAATAGGGAAAATATGCACGGGTAGGAGCATTTAGGCACAAAAATGGTAGAGGAAGGCCAAATATCATTTTTCAAACCAAGTTAATATAGGATTTAACCTTGAAGCACATTCCGGGCAAGTTCTAGACCACAAATGATGCTAAAAAAACTTTCGCAATTAAACCTTACCACACAAGGCATATGAAAACTCAAATGGAATGCAAATCCAAAATTCAATTGAAGCCAATGAATCTCAACGAAGTCACAAACATGTAGCCTAAGAGGCTATTTAGTGAACCAAAGAGCCAAAATTAGAATCTAAAAGTCACAACAAGGACTTTTTACTTCAATCATTTTTCATTTTAAAGGCCAAAGCTTCATATGCCAAAGTTTAAATTGTGTTGGTACCAAACAAGTCCCCTGTTGGCTTATGGGCACAAGATTACACCCAAAAACTAATTTATTCACAACTAGCTACTAAAAAGTAATATGTACTTTCTAAAAAAAAAAAGACTAATCCCTTAAGAAAGGTTTCACGCTATCAATCATAGGGAAAAGTCACCCGGTTCAACATAACTAGATTCCTTGGAAAAGAACCGCGGTAGAAAGAAAAACCAACGAATTACCTTAAAACTACTAAAAAAAATTGACTACAAATTTAAACACAAAAATTATAAACCAAATAAACAACAAGAAAAATGGAAACTAAAAATAGAAACTAACAAGGATTTACTAATAAACTAACAATATTACCAATCTACACAAGTTCACAACCACCCAAAAACAACCACTTCATGTTCCACAAAAACTACAACAACAAGTTCCACACATAATCATCATATATATAGGAGCCACCCCCAACCGAAAATATTGCATTGTCCCCAATGCAATTATACAAATCAAGCCAAAATAAAAGAGGTTCTCCCTGAATGGAATCACTCGTCACTGGAGGTGCTGGGAGGATCAAGCTTAAAGTCATCATCCTCGGTCTAATCCGGTCCACAAAACATCCGCAAAGTGTTCATGATCTTGTTGAGTAACTTGCTCTTCTTCTTTTCATGTTCCCTTTGCTTCCGCTGCCTTATTTCAATTTGTCCCAGCTTGGAATTGATGGCCTGTTGCTATTTAGCAAGGTCTAACAATGTAGGGAGCTTTCCTGGGCCAGCTGGACCTGCAGAGGTGCTCCCTTCGGATGGTCCAGAAGGAAGACAACCTACAAGTTGGCGTACCTGAGTGTCCACACCATAAACCTTCCAAGAGATGTACCTGAGAGTGAGAGGTCCCTGCTCAAGTGGGGTGATGGCTGTGGAAGTACTGGTGGCATCTGCAGGAGTGTCCTGTATCTCCATGTCTATGAACTGGCCAAATCTAGGAGCTGCTACATCAATTTTTCTCTTCTTCGGTGCAACTCCTGCTCCCTTTCTCAGCAAAGGGTGGATGAGCTTCTCTGGGCTCTTTTCCTTTTCTGCTGGTTTGGGCAGTACCCCAGCCTCATAGCATAGATGGGTTATCGGGGATGGGAAGAATAAGCTCTTGGTCCACTCAGCCACCACCTCTGCAATTTCATCGGCAATGAGTTGCCCTACATTCACCGATATACCCTCCAGAATAGCACAAATCACTCTTGCCTTCTCAAGTGTCACCTTTGTCTCATTTTTCGAAGACATGATGCGAGCACAAATAATGGAGAGCCATGTCTTGGACTCCACAGTGAATTCTAAAGACTCGATCTTGGTGTGATTTTTTATCCATTTCGGCACTTGTCTACCATGCAAGTGAGTGATGAACCACTGGGTACCCATCTCTTTAGCTCGCTCCCTGTACACCTTATTTTTGACATTTGCAAGATTGTAATGGGCATTGATCTGCTCTGGACTAAAACGGAATTTGCAGCCTCTGACAGTAGCCACCAACTCATTATTGAAGTCCGTCTCTATAGCATTGGCATAGAATTCCCTGACGACTTCATGGTTGGCTGACCTGTGCTCTTTGGCAAAGCAAATCCATCCACTTGTAAGCAATCACCCATGGAACTCGGGCCATCGGTCCTCAAGGTAGGTTAGGAGGATTCCTCTTTCCCTTATCATGCTTTTGGAGAGTTGATTGTCATAACGTTGGGAGCATCCGAGTGATAGAAATATGGCAGCATCATAATAGTCCTCTGCAGCAGCTTGTGCGGCATATTGTTGCACATCTTAATTAGTTGATGAATCCATTTTATAGCCCAAAATACCTACAAAGAAAGTATACCTGTCAAACAACCATGTGGGCACTTACAACATTGCATTTAGAGGTAATTAGGCCAAAGAAACAAATTAAAAAGCTTCCGGAATAGAATTGGCGAGCACACTGTTTTTCTACCTGGGCAGGACTTCACCGCGATCACAGAAAGTGTCACACGATCACAGAAGGTTATGAGATGCAAAGAACTGCGATCGCAAAGGCGTTTACGCGATCGCGATGAAGGATTTTTGGTGGTGGTCAGATTTAGAACTACGCAATCGCGGAATAAGGCATCGCGATCGCGATGGTCGTCTTTTTCACCCAGACAGTGTTCTTGTGGGAATTTTAGTGAACAGGTTGTGTGCCTTTATTTTATCAGCAAATAGACATCAACAACCAAAGATTTTCACACCCAAAATTTCACAAAGAAACTCTCTTTCTCTCAACCAATCTCTCACATCAAGGAAGCACACAATATGAACCCAACATTGACCTCTTACACAATAAACAAAAGTTCAAGCCCTAAAATTTGAACTGCCCACCCTCTAATTTACCATAATAATTGAATTAAATTGAGCATTGAGGTGGGAGAGCGACATATCTGGAAGATGGTGAAAGATTTATGCAATGAAATTGAAACCTACTTCATTTTTTTGGGGGTTGTTTTCAGGGGTTAAGGGAGCAGGGGAGTTATTTCGTTCTTTTGTTCTTTGCTTTGGGCAAGATATTAACCCTTCAGTGTTTTAAACCTCAGAAGTTTAATGTACACCGTGATCGCGTGGGCAAACCTGCGTTCGCGTAGAACAAATTTGCCAGGACTCCTGCGATCGCGTGAGAAAGACAACGATCGCGTAGAGCAAATAGTTGCTGATGTACTGCGATCGCATGGGTGATCTTGTGATCGCGTAGATTGGCCTTTTTCTGCAATTTTCTGCACTGCTGGTTTGTGGCTGCCCGGTCAAGCCGACCTGCTCAAATCAACTCAAAAAATTATCAAACTTGGCAGAATAGTCAAAAATAATATTATAAGCTATTCTAAAAAAGAAAATTAAAAAAATGACTAAAATTTTATTAAAAAAACGGGTTGTCTCCTACCAAGTGCCGCATTTAACATCGTAGCACGATGCAAAACAACATTACCACTTTTCTCGGCACTTGGATGATATGAACTGGGCACCTAGCTTGGAATCAAGCTTGTGACCACGAGCGATGGGGGTGGTAAGTTGATGATCGAGACAAGCCTTAAATTCTTCAGTTTGCACTTCTTGGCTCTCAAGTGAGGAATGTCATTTTTTTTCTTGTTTCTTCAAACTGTAAAATGTATGGTCGTTGTCTTTCCTCCTCACAATCCCTCATTGACTCGTGTAGTTCAATTTCCATATCACCACACAATTCCAACGTTGAAAAATCCTTGGAATGTGAGTTCAAACCTTCCCTTTGCAAATTTTCTATTTTGACATCCTCTTCTCCCCCCGCACTAGAGTCAATCTCACCCACATTTGCATTTATATCGGTTGACTCTAATTCCATATTTTTCTCGGCATAATTAATACTCATTGAGTCGGATGGCGGATGTTCAATTCTTGAATCCTCATAGTAAAGCTCACTTTGTTCCTCGGAATTGGACTCTTATTGGCTTTCTTCCGCACACTCAATTTGGTGGGCATAGTGAGCCTCAACCAATATTTGCATTTGATCCTCCAACATGCGGATATGTTCATCATTGTAAGCCAAGCTTTGTTTCAAGTCCTCGAGTGCAAAGTTATGCTTCTCCTCATTTTCAAGAATGGTCTCCAACATGAGCATCATTCTCTCATTTCGAGCATTTTAGAGTTCTTCTTGGGTTTGATCAAGTGCCAAGGAAGGATTTTCACTTTCAATCTCCAAGGAAGGTTCTTGGTTTTCATTCACTTCCAAGGCTTTTTGAACCCTTAAGGCTTCGATCATTTCATCCATTTGGGAGTGCAATCTTTCAAGCGCCAAGTCATTTTGGAGACTATTCTCCAAAAGCTCCTCCAAGGCAGTTTGCTCCTTGTTGCCTTTTTCAAGTAACCACTCCAACATAAGCTTGAACTCTCCATTTTGGCCATGCTCAACTTCTTCCACTTCCATGGACCTATAATTATTATCACAAAAAGTAGACTCATCATAGTAGGGGCTTGGGGAAGGGAAGGACAAATATGCACAATAATCCCAATGACCATTTTGGCAACCACACTTATCACAAATACTCCAACCATGGGGTTGAGATTGTGCGCACAATCCACCCCCTGGAGAATTTAAACAATTTTGCCACGAGTGTGGTCGTCCACAATAAGGACAAGGGTCATCAAAGTATGAACAACTACCACCTGACCAATTTTCATTGTACGATGCCATTTTTCAAAACTAAGAAAATAAACAAGAAATAAACAAGAAAAATTGACCAAGGTAAGAAAAATAATTACACAAATATTCACAAGTTTGGGCCAAAGCACTTTTGCTTATTTCTCAAACAACCTAAATTACGCCAAATTGTTCCCCGGCAACGGTGCCAATTTTGATGACGTCCAAATCCACTACTAAAAAGTAATAGACATGGTTGCATGCAATATAATTTACCCAACTATGAGTCGGGGTCGAATCCCACAGAGAACAATGTGCAGGCGATTAGGCATGTAAGAAAATTATTGCTTATCGCGCAATGCCAAACACTAAGGATATTGGTTTGAAAATGTTTTATATCTAAATGCTGAAATGTAAACTAACCTAGAATGCAAGTAAAATGATTAATGGCAACAAGTATGGCTGCATCGGGAATTACACTCAAGTAACGATCCAATGTATTTCATGATTTCACAAATATGAGCGAGTTTATGTTAATTAGCCACGGATAATAATTCTTAATTAACTTCTTCCGAAGACTAACAAGACTTCCTAATTGAATTATCCCTAAAACAATTAGAAGATTAAGCACACCCGGAATGGCTACAAGTAGTTCAATCCTATCCCTAGGTAGAATCTATAAAGTGAGGGTTAACGCCTCAAGTTCTTGTTTATTAATCTTTCCCAACCCCAAATTATCCTTTCCAACTCCAAATTAAAGAACAAGAATAATTAAAATAACAATAACTCTATTCATAAATATATAAAAATAATTCAATACAGAAGCACAACAAGGTATTTAATCCACACTTTAAACATGAATATTTCCATAAACAAGATTTAAGTGTTGAATAAAATACTACACACTTAGATATACAATACAAAGCAAGGAAATGAAGAAATAAACATAAATGGGTAAGAAAATCTTAACCACAAGCTTCAATCTTCAAGACCCAAGCGTGTGTGCAAAAACCATAGTTTCAATAAATGCTCTCTCTAGTTCTATGAACTAAAAATAAGCCAAAGATTATGCCAAAGATTTGTTTGGACGTGTATAAGAATGGTTTGGGGATTGAAATGTGAAATTCCAAAATTGCCCATAACTGTCCCAGATTTAATACAATGTGATCGCGTGAAATTGCTTGCGATCGCGTACAATGACCTGCTGACTTACTGCGATCGCGTGATAGTCCTTGAGATCGCGTAATGTCATGTGCTAAACCTTTGCGATCGCGTGAGGTACACCTGCGATCGCGTAGTGCATTTAATGGCTGGTGCATATTTTCCTCAATGTAATCGCGTGTATTTAACTGCGATCGCGTTTATCATTTTCCTAGACCAGCGAGATCGCGTAACCTTTTATAAGATCGCAAAGAGTACTTTGTTAGCAGTTATTTTTCCAATTTTTTGCACAATTTGACTTGATTTCTTTCATTTCTTCTTCAAATAACATGACACCTGGAAATTTCCAATAAACTTCATAAAATGTCATAGTTTCCTACCAAAATTATGCAAAAGTTTAAATATTAAAAGGATATATTTAGGTAAAATACCAACTTATTAGGGCTTCCTTAAAATTATGGGTTTGAAGAAGAATCCAGAGTTAACATGTTTGAAGGATTCATACATTCCTTTTGATTACTTGCATGAAAGGTACGATCACAACAAATCTTACCGTACCTACTCTTGAAAATTCGCCATCACATCTTTGGGACACATCCATCGCAGAGTTTTCGTCTTCATGTTCTGTTTCCTGGGGCTGGTCTTGTTTCTAATGAAGAAAGCAAGGATCCACACCAGGCTGGCTATTGTAACCAAAACCCTAATGGAAGGGATTGATGGGCAGACATTCAGCATCGTACCTATGATTACTGCAGACATATACCGAGCTTTGGAGAAGTGTCACCGAGGATAAAAACACTTCAATGTTGCAATATATTACTCCAACTTTGGGTCATGGAACATCTCTAGAGAGGCGAATATCGACAAGAAATCTGACGTAGGGACTGGGATGATCACATTTCTTTCCATCGCCAAAAGTGAATGAATTACATCCCCGATACATTTGCTCAGTCAGAGGATGCTAAAGGCTGGGTCGAACTATTTGATAATTTAATCGGGCAGCAAATTCAGTGGATGCTCGAATGGTTTCCAACGGAGGAATTCATTCCCCAATCAAAAGACGCACCTTTCCTGATATTGATTGGTCTCAAGGGGGCAGACCCTTACGTCCTACTTCGGATGATGAGTCATTTCCGATCTGATTTCCAAGAGAAAGATAGTCCTTACAAGTTTCAAGCACAACATATGTGGCACTGGAAGATCATAATGGGGAGAGATACCATCGAGACAGATAGATATCATGATGGTTGTTCTCCTTTATACTCATGCAGGTTGGAGGACAACCATGATGGTCTAGGCTAGCCAGGGTGTACTCGAGGTCATAGGATTATAGATGAAAGGGTCGAGGCACATGTCAAATACAACAAATTACGCAAGAGAATCCGGGGGTGCGAAAGAGAGCACCGCGAGATAAAAGAGTCTAACCAGAAGCTAATCGAGGAATGGAAGGACATGGTTGTCAGTGCCAACAAGTGACTAGGTTACTTGGAGCAAGGCATAGTGGGGTTAGAAAGAAAGTTTCTCAAGAGGGTCAAAGACTGCCAAAATGCTAAAGGAACCAAAGGCGGATATCTTGCCAGGGCCTACCTATTGCTGGGACTTCGCGAGTTGGAGAAGCAATTCAACGGAGTAAAGGATGCCGAATCTGGGGAGGGTCTTTCTGGGCCCAAATAGATAGGAGTTTATATTTTCACTTTATAAAATGTAATAAGGCCAATAGCCATTATAGATTTTTTTCTTGCCTTTAGTGTCAATTTGGGATTCGTCTTTTTTTATCAATAAAATGAAGCACTTAACATTCAAAGTTCTTCAAATCAACTTGTCGCTAGGCCTACCTCGATCACGAAGAGGTCCCCAAATTAGGAAACGATTTACACTCCCAAACTATGTGTTTAATATTGAAATATTTCCTATAACCCTCTTTAATTTGGTTACCTTTTTGTTTTTACTTTTTTTTATTCCCCTCCCCAGAGGATAGTTCGTGCACTCTGGCAACATTATCCTATTCCATGAGATCTAGGGGCCCTCGACCCACTCCTTCTCTTAGTCCTATCAAAATAAGAACAAATGCAAGATGGAAGATTTGAACAGCGTCACAAAGGAGAATTTAACCAAATGGGTAGAGGTAACTAATGGTCATGGTGCTCAGGTTCCTAAGGAAAATGTATCCCAGCTTGAACAAAAATTGCTGAAATTCCAGGAAGAGTTCGACCAGGCTCAGAATCTCGCAAGCTTGTCATTCTTGCTTAGCACACTAGATATCACCTTTCCCAATACTCAAAAACCTACACCACCTCAAAACATCCCGAAGCAACAGAATCATCCCACTCCTCATACAATTCCACCAACGACCCAATGCAACACTTGCCGTACCTCAAACAACACCCCGTTAATCCTCTAAGAACTCCAAAACTCAATAAATGACCACTTCCACACCCAACCCATCTCAGGAACACCCGAGTCTGATGGGAAAGATTTGCTCATCAGGAATCTGGCTGAGGAACTTAAGAAATTGACTAGCCAGATTCAGGGCATTGAAGAGAACAAGGGAATTGAGGGTCTGAATTATGAAGATCTCTGCATACAACCCGATGTCAAACTGCCCGAGGGGTACAAAACTCCAATGTTTGAGATGTTTAACGGTACAGGAGATCCAAGGGTCCATTTGAGGAGGTATTGTGACAAGCTAGTTGTGGTAGGGAAAGATGAGAGAATCTGCATAAAGATGTTTATGAGGAGCCTAAACCGAGATGGATTGTCTTGGTACATCATCCAGGATCCAAAGAAATGGTCCAGCAGGGTAGGCATGGTATCCAATTTTATGGACAGGTTTAGGATTAACACAGATAATGCGTCGGATGTGTCCTATATTCAAAATCAAAAAGAAGAAGCCTACAAAAACATTTCATGAGTATGTTACTCGCTGGAGGTCTGAAGCGGCTAAGGTCAGACCTGGATTACAAGAGGAACAGATTAACAAACTCTTTGTCCGCACCCAAGACCCGCAATACTATGATGCACTAGTGATGATCGAGAGCCACAGTCTACGCGGCAAAATTAGAAGACTTGATTTTTTATTGTCAAGACATTTTGGAAGCCCTCGAAGCCCCGAGGGTACGAGCAAACGGTCGAGTTCTGGACCTCAGGGCTCGTCAAGGTCCAAATAAAAAGAAGCAGGGTCTGAGGTCAGGATAAGAAAGAAACTCTCCTAATCACATGGCTACACCTGACAGGTCTGGCCTATCTAAGAGCCTACTGAGAGGACTTGTGTCAGGCTGTCCCATCTTTGTACCCTTGTAATTAATATATATTTACTTTATCGAGTCCCCTCGCCAATATAAGGGGGACTCACCCTACCTTGTAAAGGACTGATATTGCTCCACTTCTCCATAATACAATAGTATATTTCTCTCCTTCTTTCTTCTAAGTTATCAGTGTTCATCGACCCCGAGGTCGCCTTAGCATTTTATTGTTTCTTCATTATTTAGCTCAAGATTGATAGTATACAGCCTTACTTACTTATATTTTTATCTGTTATCCACTTTCCAGCTACCCTCAATAAGCCTGAGATTGGCTCGATGCCTACCTCTGAGGTACCTACTGGCTTGCTTTACGCTTGGGAACGTCCCATTACTGGTTCGGTTACCGCTTTGATTACCTCGATCGTTACCATTTTACCTCATGATTTAGCACTAATCCCCTTACAAACTAGCTCGGGAATATATCTCGTATGTTTAGAATCCCATTTACAAATTTCTTTGTTGTTACGATTTTCACGTTAAACAGTTTGGCGCCCACCGTGGGGCTAAAAATAATAGTGATTATTCTCTTGTTAGTTTCATCGCTTAAATAAACGATATCTTTCACACTTTTTCTTGCCCAAGATCTTTCGATTTCAGATTAATGATCAACTCGATAAAGGAAATCGAGGATGATAACCCTAAAAATTGCAAAGAAAACAATATGGCTGTTCTAACTGCTGGCGCAACACCGCAGGACCTCAATAACGCATTAGATCATTTCAAATGGATGCGATCTATACACTGCACAGAGGGGTAACAAAGTCTCGCTAACTGATGGTGTCACGCAACATGGCAACCAACAGGAACCCCGAAAAATCCCAGCCCCACTAAAACTGAAAGTTAATCTTCGTATTATTTTTTAAATGTTGCAGGAACACCATTTGGATATCTCTCAGTTACGAAGTCGCTCGGAGACTCTAAGCACAGCAGCACAAAAAATATATCCTTCCTTCGAGCCAGTACCCAAGGTATCAGGCAACGAGGAACCGACAACCCATCCTATAGTAGTGAAGATGCTGGGAGACCTCACCATAAAGATCGAATCATGGTCACAGAGACTCCTACAACAACCGTCTCCCGAAGATACGATCCCAGAACTTATTTTGCTGAAGTAAAAAATGAAGAAATTCCCCAGGAGTGACAGGACCTCAAGTCCTCATAGGCGCATCACCACTCACGCACGCCCGTCCAAGAACAGCGACCTCCAAAATGGAGAACTCGGGCCCGTCGCGATAAGGAGATATGAAGGAATTCCCTAGGAAGAAACCATGACGTAGCGCCATTATTTGACATCTAATCTCGGGGACCCGCTCACCACACTAGCGCGATCTATGTAAGCACATGCTAACAGCATCAAAATAATGCCAAAAGGGCCAAATGCACCTAAGGCCGGGAAAAGAAGTAAAATATCACGGGAAGCCGCACCCCGCTCCCTGATAGGACAAACGAGACTACTTTCGATCCCGAATAGTGGGACGACACGAACATTTTCCCAAAACCTAAACAAAGCATACCTGGCAGCTTTGGAGTACTTCAAGTGAAGCTTAATCAAATATCTGGTTGAGTCTTGGTCAGATACCAGTAGCCAACACCAGACCCAAGTTAGAGCCGTGGATGACCCTCCAAAAACCTCCTCGAGATCGGCATGTCCGGGTAGATACCTAACAGAAAAGGATGACACTGAATGGATGGAGCCATCATCCACACGACACGAATGAAAGAGACAATTCGAGGTACAACGCAACTCGCGACGACAATGCAGTAGCCCGAAAACGATACCTTTGAGGAACCTCCAATTGTACTTGATTCAACAAGATGCAACCGGCAAGGAAACCTTGCCTGATAGAGCTCGACTTCAATGTTGCAGTTCCAAGTATAGTGGTCACTATAAGTGAAGTTGGGAACTCCGGGTGGCTCGGATCTATTCAACCAAAAACCCTCCAAGGAAACCGTGATGAGAATCACAAAATGCTCCAAGTTACAAACCCAAAAGAGCAAAAACTATACCATTCAATAAAGCTAACCACAATGCAATGCCAAGCAAGCAAACCCAGATCTAGCTCTACGAGCGAGGTAAAATGGAACAAAATAGAGCCGGCAAGCTGCGGCATATCGTCACAACTATTAAAGGATGGAGGCACCTCACAAAGATCCGTAGAATGTAGAATGCAAGTGCCGGTCACCAGAAAGGGATGGTCCCAGGGAATACTCCCTAAGGACACCCTCTCGCGCGAGGAAAAGGACGCCGAGATTCCACCTCAGCATCACATTAATGTATTGATAATCCCTTCTTTCATTCAATCTCATTTAAAAAAAACATATATTTATGAGCACAGGTGTATCGGCCAAAGTTATACCGACGATGTCGGGCCTAAGCCAATAGGACGATCCGGACAAACGTTGCTCTCGGGCCGGACCGCTAATATGTCCCCAATGGCTACTGCAACAACGACCAAATCTCTCCCCTTGCACGGCCTGCCAAGGCTCAGGTTTATATGTCGAGAAACACATGGCGTAGACGCTTTGTACAGACAACGGCGAATACGTCGCCGAGGACGCAATTCAGATCCTACTCATCCGAAGGCGTAAAACCTCACGACAGATGCACGGAAAAAGTATCTAGCTAAAGTGACATGAGGATATCCCTCTCCTTATGCCCATGATTGGCGTTGGCCTCAAATGAGGTCAAAAGGTAAGGATAATCACGCCCTCAGCCAGGCCTGGCCAGACAAGGAGGATGACTGCCGCGGGGCTTACTCACTGGAACGCAGCTTCCTTTTATCATTTCCTTTCCTTTTTTGTTGCTAATCTGTACGCAGGCAACCAGCTGAGGCATTCAGTAGCTCTGCATCCCGCCTGAGGATCCGCCGCCACCACACGGCCCGCAGGGCATTCTTTCCTCCACCAGATTTCTAACAAGAAGAAGGTTTAGCAGACAAGATTACTAACAGAACTGCTTATCATCGGGGAAAGGACCCGACGAGTTCATGATCCTCTTCCTCTCATGAAATTTTCCAATATGGAATCATACAAGCACATCAGAAAGAACTGTCACACCTTTTTTTTACGGCGCTTACACCCCGGCGAAGGGATATATATATATATAAGCGTAAAAAGAGTTTTTCCAAATAAAGGACGGTCGGAACGGGATTAGTTATTTA